>KI919696.1:19524-34777 GCA_000473525.2 Anopheles melas | reverse complement strand
CAAAACGCTGCCGGCACTCAAAACTCAGATAAGTAGCGCACCACAAATGAGAGTATAAAAGGCAAAAATTGGCGATTGCAAATTCAGTACGCCTCGAACTGTTGGCGATGACACACCTAGTGCACGCAAAAAAAAACACACAAAATTTTTTTTCCTATTCCACCAGTGTACATACAAATACTTATCATTCATTTTTTTTTGTTAATTTTCCAAAATAGCGTAAGGAAGCGGCAGTGTTGAAGGAGTTTCTCCCGGAAAAGTTTGAGTATGTTCTGTTCGTTCCACTGACGCCTGTACAAGTAAGTCCTGCCGCGATCGTGCGGGCAGAGGGAACGGAAACGGAATCATCCGGAAGGATTCCACGCCGAAAACCGGTAAACGTATATCGCAACGCCAACCCCTACTAATGAATGCTTTTTTTTCCATTTACAGGAAAAGATGTACGAAGTGTTTCTACAGATGAATGATTATACGAACAACGATGTAACTGGCGAGCCGGGAAGGACAAAGAAATTCAAACTGATTGCCGATTACACCTCGCTGCGAAAGGTGATTGGGACACGATTGAGTGTATTTGGAGTAGTGGTGGGAGCTCGGAATCGGAGCTACCCGATTCCGATTCCGTGTTCGGAATCATTTCCGGAACCGATTTCGATGCTGGAATTCCGGATTCCGGAGTTGATTCTGCAGCCGATTCCGGAGTTGACTTTGGAATCGACTCCAGGATCGGAATCGGCTCAGGAATCAGCTTCGAAATCGGAATCGACCTTGCAAATCACAATTTGCTCCGATAACGGAATCAGAATTGACTACAGAATTGGAATTAGCTCTGGAATAAGAATCCGTTCCTGAATTCAAATAAGAAGTTTCAGAAGCGAAATCCGTCTGGGAATCGCCATGAGAATGGATCGCTTACAAGTAAATTTTGAGCCGATTTCGATTCCATTAACTGATTCCAGACCTACTATCCGGAATCGATTTCTGATAACTTCCCATCACAAATTTGAAGCGCCCTCTGTAACGCTTTTTGTCCTTTTTAAACACTTTTCACAGATCTGGACGCACCCGAAAGTGCTGGAAAAGGCGTGGGAATCGGCCAATCTGGAGAAGAACCGGCGGGACGCAGCGCGCAAAACGGCCACGCCGGACAGTGACGACGAGTCGCCGGACGATCACAACGACATCAAGAGCGGCCAGCTGTCGGTGACGAACGACTGGTGGCGCCAGTATCTGCAGATCGCCGACCTGGAGTCGCTGTTTCCAAGCAACAAGCTGTGGATACTGTTCGAAATACTGAAGCACTGCAACGAGCGGGGCGAGAAGGTGCTCATCTTTACCGCGTTCGTGTCGGTGCTGAACATGGTGGAGCATTTCATGGCCAAGATTCACCACCAGGAGGAGAACCCGCAGCTGTCGGACGCGTACGCGTACAGCGCGTTCAAGGGACCGTGGGAACCGGGCAAGGATTACTACCGGCTGGACGGGAAGACGCAAAAGTCGATCCGGCATCAGATGATCACGTCGTTTAACGATCCGCAGAACAAGCGCACCAAGTGCTTCCTCATCTCGGCCAAGGCGGGCGGCCAGGGCATCAATCTGACCGGTGCGAACCGGGTGATCATACTGGACACGTCCTGGAATCCTTCGAACGATCAGCAGAACATTTTCCGCATCTTCCGTCTCGGGCAGAAGCGCAAGTGCTACGTGTACCGGTTGATTGCCGCCGGCACGATGGAGGAGAAGGTGTACTCGCGCTCGGTCACGAAGCAGGCGCTCAGCTTCCGGGTGGTGGACGAGCAGCAGATCGATCGGCACTACAGCTACGGCGAGCTGGCCGAGCTGTACACGCTCACGAAGGTGTCGGAGATGACGCGCGAGACACCGATCCTGCCGGCGGACGACATACTGGCGTCGCTGTTGCGCACGTACCCGAACAAGATACTGAAGTACCACGAGCACGACTCGCTGCTAGAGAACAAGCCCGAGCAGGACCTGAGCGAGGAGGAGAAAAAGGAGGCGTGGGCGGCGTACGAGCGGGAGATACAGAACAACGAGAACCGGTCCTACCTGTCGCAGCTCAACTCGATGGGTGCGGCGGCAGCGGCCCAGCTCGGCGGTTTGCTGGGCTCGTCCGCGTACGGTTCGCCGATGGCACCGTACTACGCCAGCGCCATGGGCTATCCGGGTGCCATGGGGCTGCCAATGGGCGGTGCCGGCGATATGTACCGGAGCGATTACGCCGCGTCGTACGGCAGCTCGATGGGCCGGCCGCCGCTCTACATGCAGTACGCGGGTTCGCAGCAGTACAGCACGCTGATGAACGATCCGGCCTTTGCGACGGCCTTTGCCAAGATGTACAGCAGCTTCCCGCTGTCCGGGGCGGGCGCAATGGACTACGGTATGCCGCCACTGGGGGGCCATTCGTCGCCGATGGCAAACGGCGCCCAGTCGATGCTGCCCCCGATCGGACCGGCGAGCAGCCCGGGAGGAGGAGGAGCATCGTCCGGCAAAGGCGGGGGTGGTGGAGGCTATGGCACGACGGCTTCGCTAGCGAGCATGCTCAGCCTGCTGTCGGGCAAGCCAGGCGCCGGTGCTAGCGGTCTGTCGCCGTCTGCACTCACCAGCCTCAGCCAGTCCCTGTTGGGCGGGTCGTCGAGCTCGTCGCTGGCGGAGCTGGCAGCACATCACACCGCGCTAAGCAGCAGCGGGACCAGTCCGTCCGCTCACTACAGCCCGCTAAAGCAGATGAGTGACTATGCGCAAAGTGGTGCATCGTCCCTGCTGTCGCCTAATGCGCTGCAGGCTTCCGCACCGTCGGGATTATCGATTTCAAACATCACTTCGCTGCAGAAAGCAAACCCACCACAAACACCACCGGCGAGCAAATCGAGCAGCGGCAGCAGTAGCAGCTACGATTCCGTCACCAAAGCACTGTTTAACCGGTTGACCGAACAAATGTCAGCCTCGGCGCTTGCCACGGCGGGCGTTTCTAGTCCATTCTCGCCGCGCAATGTACCGCTGCTATCGCCCACGCTGGACAATCAGCCACGCAGCAGTGCGGGAGGTGCTTTTCCACTGACGGCTTCGTCTCCGATGACATCGAATAGTAGCAGCTCGTTGACCGTTCCCATCAGCAGCAGTAGCAACAGCAGCATCAGTACTCCGTCTCTACTGTCCTCAGCGGCAACGGCTTTATCGCTGTCGATTGGACAGGGCCCACCCAAGAGTACAACCGCCGGAGAGCAACCGAGCAATTTAGTGACGAATAACCGTTCCGCAGGGGACAGTTTTGCAGAAAACAGACTGCCAGCGACACCGCCTGCGCCCAGTTTGCGGTCAATGCCGATTAGTTCGGCTGTACCGGCCCGCACACCAACCGCTGCCGCTAACCCGAGCGAAGAGGAGGACAAATCGCGCCGCACGTCATCCACATCAGCAAAGGCGCAGGACGTGCCAAACAAACGTGGCACGGGAAATAACTTCAACAGCACGCCGTACAGTACGACCGTGACCCCAAACAGTGCCACGGAACCGGTCCACATGAACAATGGCGGGAAAGATGCCGCGAAAGCTACCAAAACACTGAGCAATTTGGCACAGCAGCTGCCCAAACCCTCGACTGCGAAGGTACCGGCGAAGCAGAACAGTTTGCAAACCGCCGTACCAGCTGCTGTCCCACCCGCTCCACCCATCATCTCCAACCCGATGCCAAGCCGACTGCAGCTGACGCGTTCAAACATCGCCACCAGCGTGAGCAGCGCATCCTCCCCTGCCCAGCAGGCACTAGCGAAAAGTGGGGCCTTGAAGCCCAGGGTACCATCGCCCACCTTCAAAATGACGGCAGCGAACAAACAGCCAACGGCGGCAGGCAAACCGTCGCCATTGTCTCGCAGCCCACTGACGGTACAAACGGTTGTCGGTGCGAATAAGAAGAACAGTCCGCTGCCGTCTCCTGCCGCGAGTAACAAGGCCAACCCGTTGCCATCTCCTGTTGCGAACAGCAAAGGGCCGTTAGCGTCTCCCGCAACGTCGACACCTGCTGCAACGCCTGCTGGGATGAGATATATGCTTTCTGGATCTGCAGATCAGCGAACGGCAGCAACATCCACGACGGCGCCAATTACCACCAAACCGGCAAAGAGTGGAATTTCCATTACGACTAAACCACAACAACAACAACCCACGCCACCGCCACCTCCAGCGCCTACTTCTGTAGTGAATGTGACGCAACCGCCCACCATCGTCACTACCTCCGCTGTCGGCAAAGGTGCCGCCAAAGCGATGGCGAAACCATCACCGGCGACGGTTAGTAGTGTTAGCTCGCAGATTAAAATCAACCCACTGAACGCGCTGGCCAAACAGTCCGGACTGGGCAGAACGCAAACGCTGTCGAACACCACTACCATAACGGCGGTGAAATCGGCGCCCGCACCAGCACTACCCAAACCCAAGCCCGAAAGTCGCCCAATGACGGTGATACCGATGAAAACGTCCGTATCCCCGCTGAGTGGCGCCGGTTCTAGGGCTGTCAAAAAACCCGCCACTACTCCCACAGTGTCGACAGCTCCACTACCAGCCGCCACTCCCAAGCTGACTCAACTGCAACAATCCAGTCAGATCGTTAGCAGTGTAACGGCTCCTCCTACTGCTGCCCGCACGATTACTACACAGTCTGCTGTCCGTCCTGCAAGCGCGGTGCAAAAGTCGAGCTCGGCGGCAAAGATTACCCCAGTCACGCTACTGTCCGCGGCCAGCATGACAGGCAAGCTGAACAATCCGCCGGGTGTGCCGGGTTCGCCCCCTCGACTACCGGGCACGGCAGCTTCCTCCACCATGGTGAAGACTTCGTTAGGTTCAACACCTTCAACCAACTCCATCCAGCAGCAGCAGCCCGTGTTAGTTAGCCGACCAAATCCAGCAATAAGTCAGATAAACCGCACGCCGGCAGTGATCAACCGGGCGGGCAAAAGCCCCATAACCATCAATCCAGCTGCAACGGGTGCCTCCACCGGGGGCATCACGATAACGAAAAGCAATTCCGCCAGCATTATCACACCCAACCCGGGGCCACGTGTGACGGGGGCTGCTGGTTCATCTGCGCCAGCTACCACGATGACGGTAATACCAACCGCAAACATCATTCTGCCTGTATCGGCAGCACCGGGTAGCGTGACCACTGGCAGCGGTCAGCCCGCCCGGTCTACGCTCAACTACAGCTACAAGGATGTGGGCAAAGAGCTTGTGATACGGCGAGCGGTGGCATCGCCCACCATGCGACGGATCTTGCCCTCGACACAGGGATCTCAGCAGATCCTCATCAACAAAGCAGCAGCAGCTGGGACGACTACACTCAAGCCCGCTGGGTAGGTATTTATAATCACTAAATCCACCACCACCACGGGGCGGACTCGTGGTACAGTCGTCAACTCGAACGACTCAACAACATGCCCGTCATGGGTTCAAGCCTAGAATGGGACCGCTACGCCGTAGCAAGGATTTTCGACTATTCGGCTGCGCGTAATGAATTAAGTGTCTCATGTCTACGTAGAGACATTACGCCATTTAGAAGAAAAAGAAGAAATCCACCACCAAATTAATCTTACAACGATTCTCTTGATTCTTTTACCCAACAGCACACCAACCACACCAATGACAACGGCGACAGTGAAAGCCAACCTACCGATGGGGAACATTATTCGTGCCGGTGCCGCTGGCAGTAATTCCGCAACGACCTCACTAACGGCCGGTGTGCAACCGACACCGAACAGTATGATCATTCGGCGCCGCGGCATCGACTCGACGGCGGCAAAGAACGCTCCCAAGACGCTGTCGTCGCATTTGGGCGTTATGCCGGGTACGCCACCCATGAAGCGTCCCAGGATGGAGGATAATACGGTGAGTGGTGTCGGATTTTCTGCTTTGCTTAAAACACTCATACAGACCGATACCGATGCACATATTTAAAACAATAACTCTGCAAGCTGTAAGCTGCTTTGTTTTAATACGTTGTTTTGACATTGTCGTTGACAGCAAAACGGAAACAGTACGATCGTAACAACAATACCAGCCAGTGCAC
Source organism: Anopheles melas (assembly GCA_000473525.2). NCBI lineage: Eukaryota > Metazoa > Arthropoda > Insecta > Diptera > Culicidae > Anopheles > Anopheles melas. The sequence goes on along the minus strand of KI919696.1, from coordinate 28,701 downwards.
CATTCGTTGTCGGTAATCGATTAGGTGGAGGTATAACGGTCACTGCCAAAACCGCCACCACCACCACCGCCACCAACATAGCAGCGAAACCAAAGAACGGCAAAGGTAAATTATAGCAGGCGGTGCGCTTACATTTAATAAATCTCGGCCCAACAACAATCTGTAAACGATTTTCTTGCTTTCACTTTCAGACGATCATACGGATGTTGTAGTGCTGGAGTGAAGTAGTTCCTGCAATAACCGGCACCGGTGTTAGTGTAATTTATAGTTAGTGGTAAGCAGTAACATTTAAAAACAACTCGCAGCATAAATGGAAAAAGGGAATAGATCTATTGATGTCTATTGCATGCCGTCGTACGCAACAGTGCGTAATTTATGCATTCGAATCAGAAATTAAGCGATGGGGCAAGCATAATACGAGGCATATGTAGCATATGTATGTGTGAGTGTGTGTGTATCAGTATGTCGTCAGTAAATAAGAACGTCCTATTAATGTACATAGAGCAGTACGGTGTACGGTAGATTATTGCACTGTAATTAACTTATTCTTTAATGGAAACACACTATTTATGCTAGATAGATAGCGGCGGCAGTTGGGAGCCAGTTTTCTGATATACAGTATAAGTACCAGATGTGGTGGAAAACGAGCGGAAGAGAAGGTTGCAGATAGGGATCAGAACAATTTACCGGCAGGTAAGCGAAACACACTTACCCATTTTGAATTTAATACATTTGCGATAGGAAAACTAACGCATTTTAACGACACATTAATATTAAGCTTTTACACACGGAAAGCAACAGAAAGCGCACAAAACTACCACAACGAGGCCAACGAGGCCATCAAAGTAGGCCATTGCAAATGGAGACGTTTAGTATCGTGTAAATAATGTGGTGTGTGCCACACACACACATACCAAACCCCCAAAAGGTTGTGTAGGCTTAAAACAATCGTACACTCTTCTCGTGCTCCCCTGTTGTTCGTAGAATGTCCTGAGCCAGATCAAATAGGAAAAACCGAGAAAAAAGAATACGGTTATCACTAGTGATTTATCTTCTCATTCTTGATGTTTGTGGTACTCCGGTACGTGAGAACGGGGAGGAGAAAGGATAAGGCTTTTGAAATTGCTCGAAACCGATCGTGTAATTCTGGTGCTGTGTTTAAAGCGTAACTGTAAGTAGCTTCTACTGAGGGGGAACTAGCTTAGAGAGAAAGAGAGAAAGAAGGCGTATTAAGAACTGATTGTGCGGTGAATAATCGCTCAACGTGAGTGGAAGATGGAATTGAAGGGGGAAACAAGGAACTCTGTATTTAAAAGAAGTCTGCAGTACCATAGCTGTACATACAAAGTGACATTGAGTTGTGATTCTCATTCAAAAAACGAATTTAAATAAATTTGAGGAAGAAATGGATTCATCCGTATACCCACACTACCCCTTTATCCGGCTGCAGAAGGAAGTATTTTAATTAAGTAAAATCCCAAATGCTTCGGTGCTTTTAATCAGTGCGCGCTACTTTATTTTACCGTTTACGATGGTGTGGTGATAGTTAAGAAATGCAAGCGCAATTTTGCGAAAGTGCAATCGTGCACGCCGCTCAGCTCGACGGCTACTCTTCCTGCTTGGGTGTGACCAATGCTTCTACTGCGCCCCACCCTTTCCCTTCCTCTCTCGCCTAAAACTGTTCCTCGAGCTTCGATTTGAACGCATTTCCAAGGAAGCTGGCGCCTTCCTCGTTCTCGTCGAATCCGGCCAGCTCGCGGCACCGTTCGTACCAGCCGCTAACATTGGCGTAGCCCTCCATCCCCACTCCGATTTCCTTCAGCGTGGCCACATTCGCCAACGCGCACAGATCGGCCAGCGTACACTCCTCGCCCGCAATCCAATCGCACCCGTCCAGATAGGAGTCGAGCTTTTCCAGTGCCTTGTACACGGCGTCCTTCTTTTCCTGCGGGATGCGCGTCTCGCCGGAGCGCAGCACCGTCATCAGCACGTTGCGCAGCGCCACAAACAGTGTGCCCGAGTCGAAGTAGAGCCGGTGGTTGATGAGCCCGCGCTTTTTCGGCTCGGACGGGTACAGCTTGCAGCCCGGCTTGTACTGTTCCGCCAGGTACGTGACGATCGCTTTCGACTCCCACAGGATGTAGTCCTCATCGACGAGCGTCGGCACAGTGTGGTCCGGATTGATCGCAACGAACTCGTCCGCCAGATGCTCACCCGCGAACAGGTTCACTATTTTTACCTGGAACGAAATACAACGATGTATCACAGTCCGATAATCAACTAATCATTAGGTCGGCTACATCAAACTGTCTTAATATCGCCCAAAAAAAGGGAATAAATTAGGAATATTGAATTGGTAATGGCACGCAACAGCGGCACACACACAGAAGCCCCTAACCTAGATCCAATGCTAATGTCCGGTAAAATCAATAAGCAGACCCCACATAAACATGCTATAAAAGCCCCAATCCTCTGTCCCAGTGACCATTTCTCGAGGTCTCGCCAGTATGGAGGGAGGGAGTGGCGTGGATTTCTTCTGTTTACTCTTCTGTGTGGGACTTCAGACTTAGCGAAACAATAAATAAATCATGGTCCTTAGGGCGTCTTCCGTTTCGAAGTTGTAGGGAATCACTCATATCGATCCGTGCCGTGGAGCGTAAATGCAATTGTCTACAATGTTTTACATTTTACATCAAATGTATATTCCCATTGTTGGTGTTCTGCAACAAGAATATTACACAGACATGGCGTCGTCGTGCAGCAAACATTCATGATGGGAAACAATGCCCCCACATGCCAGATGTTTAAAAACCTTTTAATGCAGAGGTGTTATGGAGGGAAAAAGGGAGATACCAGAGGTCAGCCAATTTCGTGACATTCAACGTCTTTTTCGACCTTGATTTTGATGTCCAATAATGGGTGGAAAAAACTATAGCGCTCTATCCTAGTGATGGGAACAATAAAGTTTTCCTCGGAATCTATTCCTCGGCTAGCTCTATTGATTCCGGATAATAGATCTATTGACTAGCTATATCTATTGGCTAGCTCTATTGATTGCCTCGGAATCTATTGATTCCGGATAATAGATCCGGTATCAGTTTCCAGAATCGATTCCAGAATCTGCTCCATTATCGGAATCGGCTCCGGAATCATAATCAGTTCCGAAACCATAATCAGTTCCGGAATCGGAATCGGTTCCGGAATCGAAATCGGCTCTGGAATCGGAATTGGCTCCAAAATCAGAATCGGCTTCAAAATCGGAGTCTGTTTCGGCATCTCCACAAGAAGAGTCCTTTGGATCCAATGACGCTACGTATTAATAGCCGCAAAGAATCAAAATTTACTTGCAATCGATCCATTCTCATAGAGATTCCCGGACAGAATTTGTTTCTGAAACTACTTATTTCAATTCAAGAACTGATTCTCAATTCCAGAGCTAATTCCAATTCTGGAGTCAATTCTGACTGTGTTACAGGAACAAATTTCGTTTCCCAGATCGATTCCGATTCCAGAGCCGATTCTGATTCTGAAGCCTATTTAGATTCCGGAATCGGTTCCAAAATCGGCTCCGGAATCGGAATCGGCTCGGGTAGGTCCGATTCTGAGCTCCCACCACTACACTAACCTCATATTGAATAGATTTGTATAATTTAAGTAAAGACCCTAAAGATATCGATCAAGATATTCCGGTTTGATTGTACGGAAATGGTTTTCTAATTTACATTATTATTTTTAAAAAGCAAAACATTATTCAACGATTAGGCAAAATTGATGCCCTGAAACTCAAAAATTCATCATGTTCTCTACACCCATTTAGTTGAATTTATCACTCTTTAAAAAATACCATTATTTCTCACTTAACTAGTGCTACTTACCTCGGCATCCAGATCCAAATTGCGCAATGCAAGCAGAGCCGATCGGGAGGGTGGCGAGCCCGGAAAATGGTACAAAATTAGGGGAGCCATCCTTTCACACCAAAATCACCACAAAGTTGTCCAAAAAACTTGTCGTCGTCCAAAGAACAGAGCATAGGTGTGTTGAAACACGCCAGACACGCTCAGAGCACGGGATCGTCGTCCTGCTTCCAGGCACACCTAGCAACGACTGCGAAGGACTCGTGGCATGGCTTATACTTTTAAACTCCGCCGCGAGTCCTTTTCTTTCCACGATACACCCTCCAACTCTTCCTCCCGCACAAAGTGGCGGGAGCGCGTCTCCCCCCCCCCTCCCCACCGTACCGGCAATTAAAGCACAGAAAACAGTAATAATGGCACCTACTCCTACCCATACACACAACTACACCCCATCTAGTATGCATTGGATTGCTTGGGGCAACCGGTGGTGTACTAACAGATGGAGAACGGATAGTAGTGGATAGGTACGGTGTTGGTTTGAAAAATGTTCCACCTGGACGGACATGAATGATGAAGTTGTAGCGATGAAGAATGTCCTCCTTTTAAAATGTTTCTTTGGGAATTTCCAAACCCCGTTGCTGGCTCCTTTAAATACTTCTTCTTCTATTTGGCGTAAAGTTCAACGAGGACATGCCGGCCTATGCAGGCTTTCGAGACTTAATTCATTACCACGTGTTGTGGACAGACCGCTGCCTCATCCTGAGGGCTCACTGTTGACAGCAGGGCTGTCATTTTGTGACGTCCTCAGTGAGGAACGCGGCGCGAGCAGGACCAGTCGTCCTCTCACCGCATTGCGTGTGTTGCGTTTATATTATAACCGTATTTATTGTATTACCCATACCAAAGAGTAGTGATAAAATATATATATTCTGTTTGTGCCGTACATCACCGTTATGTTTCATTTGTGCGGACACAACACCACGCAAGCCAGATAGTCAGTCCTTGCTACGGAGGAACGGCCGGCTCATTGTAGGCTTGAACCCATGGTGGGCATGTTATTGAGTCCTTCGAGTTGACGACTGTACCACGGGACCGCCGCTTACATGCTTACTAGACTTAATTTTAAATGCCATGTAAACGGATAGTCGGGAATAGTCTAGATAGGAAATGAAACACGTCCGGTCTTGCAGAATGTCGTGTGTGTGACCGTAAAACCATCCAAGTCACCCTTGATATCTAATAGAGGGCGTGAAGCAAACGAAACCCTCAAATTACTAATCATAACAATATGACCGTTAATTAAGTTAAAATTGATGTATAATTGCAACAAATAAAGAGTCTTGGGTCTTCGGTCAAACTGAGAATTAACGATTTAATTGTCCATTTACTACCTTGCCAGCAATTAGCAATGCGGAACATTGAGCAGCTATTCATGATCATTTTTAAAAATAGTGATCTTCTCATTACTCATCCGCGTACCACTACAGTCTGACATCATCTACATACACAGCGTTTAACCAGTTGCCTTTTAACAATTTATCAAAAGAATGAAAGGTATTTTGCATGATCTCCAATGTGGTGATCACTCGATCGAGGTGTGGCATTTGGCGTGATTGGGTACGTTCTACAATCTTTTGAAGACCTGGAGTGGGGAGTTGAACTTCCTGCTTCTAGACCAGACTGAAGCACAAACAACCGCAAAAAGCCTTTGACCTATTAACTTGACGGCTCTTTTATGTCTATGCGTTGTGTTACCACCTACCCATAGCCAGATCATGTAAGATGTTGAACCCAAGACAATCAAATGCAGCTTGTTGTGTACGTACTTACAGGGGTTCTCATAATTGTGAGACACTTCCTTCACTCTTTCTTATTGGAAATGAACTTCATATGACGGAAATTGGACTCTTCTGGCACCCTTTCTGGACAGGCTTCTTGTAAATTCCTATTGGATTCGTCAAATGAGGCTGCTATGAAGTCCAATTCCCTTTACATTAGCTTCTCAAAGATTACATTCCCAAAGTAGAAGAAGGTTTATTTCTCGTAGGAAAGAGTCAATGAAGTGTAATCCGTGTACTTGAACGATTGCACCACGGAACCGGCCTTGGTGTTGGAAATGGTTAAAATATGATGTAAGCCACATCAAAAGTATTTGTTTGTACTTGATATCTCTCAAGAGCTGTAAACTGCACCGCGAGCCTGTACTCTACGTTGGTGTGTTACGTACGAATCGAGCACGAAAATGCATTTGTGATTAAGTTGCATTGGAAGTTACGCACCTCCCTGCCCCAGCCTACTTATCCAGCTGGGAGGCGACACAGTTGGCATGGCGCATCACACCATCGAGCGTTATCGAGAAAACCAGTGCGGAGCATAATTAAAGGCGGGGGCTAACATAAGAGATAAAGCGAAGAAAAACAAGCAACATCCGTACATGCGAGTTCTTCGCACTACGGATTACGCTACACAACGAACGGGTTGTTTGGGACTGCTGTACACACGCCTGTAAAGTGAAACGAAGAACAGGTTCAAACCCACCAGAGAGCGGCAGAAAAGGAGAAGAGAACAGGTCAGACGCGTTACGGTTACGGGTTGTCGTCGGCTGCCCCCATCCATATGCCCGATTCCCTGGGTTACAGTTATTAGACGAGCGAGTGACACGTGCCAAGATATGCCCCATTCGTTGGGCCGTGAAGATGATGCGCTCCACATTTTTGGTTTGCGTGTGTTGGACACAAGCGACAATGCGAACGCGGTCCCGTGTTTGTGGGTGCTTGCTTAATTGAGTAGCAAATTGACCACCCGACACGGCGAACACGTACCCCACACAGCAGCGCGGGGAAAGAGAAAGAGAGAGAGAGAGATAAGAAACGGCTGGACACTTGAGAAATGCACTGCACATCATGTGGTGATGATGACGATGCTGCTGATGAAGGTCAATGCTGGTCAGCTGTATCCCGTGCCCGGTGGGACACAAAATCGATTTGTAACACCGACGCGGACTGGTGTGTGTCGTCGTGACCTACGTTTGGGAGAATAATGAGCAACACATCATTATGCATTAGCACATCCGAGGTGGAGTGCCGACGTGTTGGACGGCGAATTGACCCATCTCATAAGCATCATTCCCCGTGCTACCATCCATCCGTTCCATCGGTTGGGGGGTCGTCTTACCCATCGTCCACCTGGATCAATCGTACCGCAGCGTTTTGGAGTGACGCGCAAGTTTACCCAACGCGCTCCCCCCCACCAACCAACAATGAGCGGCCGTGTACGTGCGAAAACAAACAAACCTCTCCCCACTTGTTGTCATCACGCTTCCCTTTTCGTTGCTTTTCTCTCTTACTTTTTTGTAGTTTTGTGAGCTTCAGTTTTTTTTCAGTTTTTTTTTCATTATACTTATAGCTGTTTTTGTTTGCCATTTTATTAGTGTTTTTCTTTTTCCTTATTAGTGTAAAATGCTAACAGTTATGTTGCGTGTGAGCGCGCGCGCGCATGCTCGCGCAACTGACTCCACTTACGGTTACGCATGAGTGTGCTTCTTCTTCTTTCTCCGTTTTTTTTTGTTTTCTTCAGCGAGAGTTTTGTTTGTTATTGTTTTGTTTGTTTAATTTGTTTCCTTTTTTGTTTGTGTTTAACATACATAATGCTATACAATGCATTTGCGCGCCCCACCCATTCTTTGCTGCAAACGTAACACATCTATATGCGCACGACATTACCACGCGGCGGCGGCGGCGTCGGAGGCGCGATCGTCGTGCGGTGGTTACTAAGGTCACGGACACACGCCTTCCCTCTCTCTCTCTCTCTTGTTCTATGCAGAGACACCACACGTTCTTAACTACTTTTTGTGTTAATGTGTGTGTGTGTGTTTGATTCTTCTTCTTCTTCCTCTACGCACATATCTTATCAAACACGCATTAGATATTAACCTTTGTTTTGCATTTTTATTTGCCTTTGCACAACTTTGATTTTTGTTTCTTACTTCCGACACATACATTTACTACTACTATAGCCCTGCTTTATTATTATGCTTTTCTTGCTTTCCTCTTCAATTAGGGACATAAAATTCCATCCCCTCTCCCTTCCCTCTCCAAGCTTCTCCGATGCACTTTTGCCTATGATCGTATGCATCATCTCTTGCAGTTCTTCCGCTTGCAGGGGCTTTATCATTCAGGTAAACCCCCCCTAACTATGTGTGTGTGTGCAGCTGTGTTTGTGTGAATAATAAGGAAACCTCTTCCCCTCTCCCTTCTAACTCTTACGTATCTACTGGAATTTGTGTACTTTTATGTGTGTGTGTGTGTGTTTTTCTGTGTGTATCTCGCTTATGGATCTATCCTCATCTATTAGTGTTGGTGTGTAGGGTGTATGTATTCGCTTTCAATGTGCGCCACCGACCCACCAACCCCCTCCCACTGTTGCCTCCTTGCTTTGCGCAATTATTATTATTATTACTATTATTGTTACCACTTACTGTCTACTCTCATAAGTAACCACCACCCCATCCCACCTCTAGCCCCCCTGCTGCAAAGGGGAGAGGTAGGAGTTCAGGAGGGAAGGGTTTGTCCTCACACGATAGCAGCGCTTATTGGTTGGCATCAGCCCAAAAAGGTAGACGAGACAAAAGCGATGCGAGGAAGACACACAACGGCAACAACGACAACGACGACGATGACGACCACAACAAGGAAATTGTCGTGTGAAATGAAAAAAGGGAAGGAGTTCAAAGATTATGTGTGAGGGAGAGAGAGAGATGGAAACGGAAGGATAAAAATAAACCTAACAAAAAAAAATATACATATTTATGCACATCCGAGAGAGTTGTTCGATAAAATAAATACACCGTCCGTGGTCACTACTGATGCACAGCCATACACACACAGACGACGCAGCATGATATCACTGCGCTGACACTCTGCCAACCCCCATGGGGAATGGGGAGAATGGGAGGACACGTGTGTTTCTTTTACTGGAATCTATTATTGATCACCAAATGTGGTGAGGCGGGGGAAGGGGGGTGGGGGATGAGGTGGACCGCTTGTTCCCAGCCATTCTTTGTGCCGCGTGTTGTATTTGCGCATTCAAATGAAGCTGCCTTTCTTCTGCGCTAGATCCAATGCCTTCCTATCTAATACTTCCTTCCTCTCCTGATCCTCCTTTTCGGGCTCCTAGCCATCTCATGTGTGTGTGTGTGTATGTGTCTATGTGGCGCATCCTTAATATGTAATCTTTGCTTGGTTGGGTTGTTGTGATAAAAGGCTGCCGCACGCCACCAAATATAATACCATTATAAATCTCCTCTCTCTCTCTCTCTCTCTCT
>KI919696.1:0-18932 GCA_000473525.2 Anopheles melas | reverse complement strand
GTGTGTGTGTGTGTGCGTGCGTGAAAAGAAGAAAGGCGCGGCTAGTGTGTACTCTGGACAACGGAGATGTACTTATGTATCGAAATAACTAAATAACAAATTGATCCTAACAAAGACGAAAAAAGATATGTTTGTGTGTGTGTGTGTATCTAAAACTCTAAAGACGAACTACTAAATACGCAGCGGAAGTGGGCAAATCTTCCTTACTTTCTAGTGCTATCAACATCCTTTGAGAATGTGTGTATGTGTGCGTGCGTACGATTCCTTCCGCTTTTTGATTCTTCTACAACCTGCTTCAGCCCATTTGTGTTTGAGTTATTGCAACCGGGAAAGGGAAAAACAATGCAATAGTAGAGACAAGGACAAGGGAAAGTTCACTTCCGGTATCGGTGTAAATTCACGTTGTGAGTTCTTTTCAGGAATTAAAAAAAGGGGTAAATGACTGGAAGGAAGTTCGGAGCTAGCACCAATCACCAGTTCATTCACAATATCTCTTCCTCTCTATCTCTCTCTAACACTAAGTGTGTTTTGCTTGCCAAAAAACGCTCAAATTGTTCAGCTTAAGATTATTTCCGTTTCTTGCTATTTCACACCACACAGATAGAGTATGTACAATTTCACGATCATGATTCACGCACTCACGCATATGTATTATCTGCTGAGAGAACTTACATGCAGTCTACATCCTTCAAGGAACGGGACAAGGAAGGAATTTCATTTTCTGTTCGATAAATTTAATTTGTAAAAAAAAAAACACAAAAAAATCATTCTATCCCATTCCGACTCGGGGGCTCCTTTTTGTTCCTCCTAACACAGCAATACTCGAATACTTCGGCCATTGTTTAAATCATTGTTCGACTCTCTTCGCTTCGAATCGTTTTAAGAACGTAAAGTACGTGAAGCGCACCATTTGTAGGGAATTTTCCAACACAATTTCCTGAAAAGGATTGGAATAGTAAAACAATCTAAAACATAACGTGTCACGGGGGGAGGAGGGGAAGAGACTGTGTGGTGGAAGAGGCAAAGGGGAGGAGGAGGGGGGGGGGGTCACCATATCACCCTGTGTTTTGTGTATGTGTGTGTGTGTATGTGTGTGTGTGTGTGTGTGTAGAAGCGCAGGAAATGGAAGTCTAGGATGCTCTGTTTAGTGTAATAGTGTCCGACCGTCTTTCTGTTTGTGTGTGTGTGTGTCTGTGTGAGAGCGGGGCCACTTGGTGACTTAGACGCTCCTTCCCCCGTTTAGGTGCTACTGTGCTGTATCGATCGACGATCGTACACTCCACCACCACCACCACCCGACGTTCCGTTCATCTGTCGGTGCTGCTGCTGCTGCTGAGGGTGGCTAAAGCTGCTCGAAAGTCGCCCACTGCCCGACTGCTGCTCGTCGTCGTTCAGCGTCAACTTACTGTTCCGCGCGGCCAGATCCTCCATCTGCTGCCACAGGGCGTCCCGCTGGGCCAGCTTCTCCTGCTCCGTCTCCTGCTCCGCCTGGTACTTCCGGTGGCACTCGTCGAACAGCAGCTGGTTCATCTCCATGAACAGCTTGATCGCGTTGTAGATCAGCCCGTGGATCGTTTTGTTCCAGTGCGACTTGCTGTTGCTGTACAGGGCGGGGAACATGATCGGCATGATTACCTTCGAGTTTTCCGATATCAGCGACATGATGTAGTCATTGTTCCAGTAGTACAGTGCCCGCTCGGCCACCTGAAAGTGCGGGCTCGAGACGCACTTGGCGATCTGGCGGAACAGGGGTTCCATCACCTTCTGGAATTCGGCCGGCTCGATCACGTCCAGTATCTCCTCGAGCTCGTTCAGAAACATCACCTCCTTCGGACTGTGCGTTTTCGGCCAAAACTTGAGCAAACACTTGATGACGGGCTGCGTCAGGCTGGCGTCCTTCTCGAGAAACTGCACCACACAGTACGCCAGCTGCGGATGGTACACGGACAGGCTCTTGACCTTGTGCAGCGGCAGCAGCACCTTGAGCAGGAACTGCTTGTGCTCCTCCTTCAGGGGGAGCGCGAACCCGTTGATGATGCTGCCCAGTATCTCGAGCAGCTCGGCAATGCCGTTGTGGTGCTCCGTCTCGTAGATGAACTTGTAGAAGATGTTGTTGATCTGCTTGCGGATGAAGGCGCGCAGCCCGAGAAACTTGCCGTACACCCGGTGCAGCACCGTCTTGAGGAAGTCGCGCTCGCGCGGATCCTCCGAATCGAACAGCTCGAGCAGGTTCAGGATGAAGCTGTGGTCGATGTACCGCTTCGCCACGTTCGGCTGGAAGTCGGGCGACTCGAGAAACCGCAGAAACAGCTCGTACACGAACTGCAGATGCGGCCAGGACACCTCGAGCGTCGGCTCATCCTCCTCCGGATCGAACTCGGCCCCGTTCGGGTTGGAGGACGGGGGCAGCGTGCGGAACAGGTTGGTCGCCACCATGTTGAACGCTTCCGGGTAGATCGGCTCGGTAATCACGTTGCTCTGGTTATTCAGATGCTCGACGATTTCCTGCAGCGCGCACCGCTTGATCTCCTTGTACTTCAGATCGTTCAGCGGTTCAGAAAAATCGAACAGGACGCAGCACTGGCGCAGCTTCTGGATAAACAGCTCCTCCCGCTCGGCCGGATCGGCGTCCTTCAGCGGGGGCAGCGTTTCGATCTCGTAAAACTTCGGTATGATGTAGCGACCGCTGCCGGTGCCGCTCGTCGCACTGCTGCTGCTCGGCCGCTTCTCCAGGCTGCCGCCCGTTGGTGGACCCTGTGACTGCTGCTGCTGCTGCTGCTGCTGCTGCTGCTTGCCATTCTGTCCGTTGCCATTGCTAATACTATTGTTGTTGTTGTTGTTGTTATTATTGGTGCTGTTGCTTAGTGCCGTTGCCGTCGTAGCCGCTGAGGTGATATTAGAATTTAGGTTGTTATTATTAATCGTATTGCCAATCGTATTGCTACCGTTTGCCGCTGCCGTACCGCCGTTGCCGGAGTTGTTGTTGTTGTTGTTGTTGTTATTGTTCGCGCTACTGTTGATGGGTGTCCCGATGCCCCCGTTTGGGCCGGTCGCTTGCCCGGTGGTTGCACCACCACCACCCATCCCAACCGGCTGCGTACCTGCTGGCGCTGGTCGATCTGATCCGGTTCCCGCCGCTGACAGTCCCGTTCCACTTGCTGCCGTGACGACAACATTATTGCTGCTGGCCCCATTCTCATCGTTCAGTGTCATCTTGAAGCCGCTCCACCACCGCCGCCGCACACTTTGATCTGCTTCTCCTTGCCCTCGTTAAGAGATTACCTCAGCACGCTCTTGTTTTTTTTTTTTGCTTCTTCTCCACCGCACCACACCACTCGCGCTTCTGGATGTGTGCTCGGGGGTTGCTTTAACTAGAGAGAGAGAAAGAGAGAGGGAGAAGGAGAAGAGAGACAGGTTCGGGTGCGGTGAACTATTATGATTGATGCTGCGGTAACGGATATATACAGCACCGGAGCAGCAACGCGAACGGAATGAAGCACGAAAACGTCGACGAAAAACGTAAGCGCGCCTACTGTGCAGCTGACTTGTGTGTTCGACTTTCGTGACCGTCATTCGTCCGTCTCCGACATGCTGCTGCTGGTGCTATCAATCCCCGCCTGGGCTTGGGGGAAGCTAAACTATACACACCCGCTAGTCTCACCGCTTTGACGACGACGACGACGACGACGGCACACTTGTGCCGACACTTTGCATTCGACTACACTCCGACACACACTGTGCGGAACCGCGAACCGCCACGACCGACGACGACACAGCACACACACGGCCACCGCACCGCACCGGAATTCTTTTGTCGATGGTGATGAAGCGCACCACACATCCAATCGATTGGGACACCGATAGTTTGTAGATGACGATGATTCCGACCGTGCTGCTGCTGCTGCTGCTGCTGATGATGGTCGTCAATACATTTGCACAAATCTTCCCCTACGCGTTCTCGCTCTCACTCTCTCTTTCTCTCTCACTCACTTGCTCTTTCTTTCTCGTTTTCTCCCGCACGATTCGCACTACTTTTCTTCCCACGATCCACCGCCCGTGATAGCACACACCGCTACCGCACACGTACAGCCGTGCCCGTCTTCCCTCTGCCACGATAGAAACTACACCACTGCTACTGCTTTTTTTACACCGATAATTTGGAATTCGTGCACAAATGCAAAAAAAATACACACACAGGCGGCGGTGTGAAATTACTCACACCCACTTGAACGGTACACGACGGTAGGGCAGAGAGACGACCGAGCTGGGTGTGTGCCTACTAACCCCTTATGTTTGGCAGCTCCCTCCTCCTGCAGCTTTCGACGACGATCGACGATTTGTACTAGGCACGGATTGAAACCTTCCGGAACCGGAGACGAACCGGAGACGAACCGTACACACGCACACACGACCGGACGAAGCGAAACACTAAACACTGCAACGGGGAAAGGCAAAGGAACACGGCGAGTATGTGTGTGCAACACTTTCAAACAGGGGAACTCGGAAACTGGGACGGACGACACCGCTGGTCGGTTTTGTGTTCTGGCGGACGGCGGTCGTCCGGTTCACTTCACCACTTCAAAACGCGGTGCGGTGCTTTGTGTGTGTGTGTGTGCGCGGTCGGGAAAATCAGAAGGGAAAAGAGAAGTGGATCAACTAGATGCAGGATTTCGTTTTCTTTTCTTTCTGGCGTTTACAAAACGAGAGCACACAATCGGGCGAAAAGAAAACACTCCACAACGAGAGCACACAATCGGGCGAAAAGAAAACACTCCACAAAAATGACAGCTCGCCGTGCGTTCGGATCGGCGTGTTTAGGCGAGTGGGTTGACAGCTTGGAAGCGTGATACTCGTTGCGAAATTTCAAAATATCCGTTTTATTAGACTTTTTTTCGATTGACTTTTTCAATTGATTTCCTTCTCCATGCTTAATTCAAGTTTCCCCCCATACTTTTAACGAGGTTTTTCTCCTTTCCATCCGACTGGTGCTTTTGCATGTGCAGATTCAGCTCACGGTTGCGTATGTACGACGCCGGGCAAAGCTTGCACTTGTACGGGCGTTCCATGGTGTGCGCTGCCATCTCATGCCGCTTCCGGTCGGAAAAGTGTATGAAGGTGCGCGAGCAGAACGTACACTCGTAGGGGCGTTCGCCCGTGTGGACGCGCTGGTGAATTTTCAGCTTCTCCACCACGGCAAACTTTTTCGAGCACAGCTTACACTCAAACAGCAGCTCGGTGGCGTGGAGCGCTCGCCGGTGCCGCTTCAGCAGCCCCTTGCTGACGAACGCACACCCGCACACGTCGCACTTGTGGTCCTTCCGGTCGGTGTGCGTCTTCTGGTGGGCGACCAGTCTCGCCCGCAGCACGAACGATTTGCCGCATTCGGCACACTCGAAGCTGGGCGGCGTGGCGCTGTGCTCCTGCTCCACGTGGATTTTCAGCTGCACCCAACGGTCGAAGGTGCTGGCGCACTGCTTGCACTTATACTCGCGCGGCACGAACCGTTTCACCCGATGCCAGTACAGTTTCGCCAGCGTTTGGAACGGTTTGCAGCAGGTAGGACACACGTTCGTGTCCTGCTGGCGCTCGTTTTGGTTTTCCCGCCGCTGCCCGTAGTGCTCGGCCTGGGCGTGCTCCTGCAGTGCCGCTTCGCTCGTGAACGTCTCCGGACACTTGGGAAAGCAGCAGTGGTACCAGACGAGATGGCCGACCTTTCGCAGCCCTTTCGCTTCCACCGACCGGTGCAACTGTAGCGCTTCCTTCACGCGTGGATCCGATACGGCTGCCTCGGGTGGACCCGGTTCCGCGTCTGCTTCCTCCGGCGCATCGTGCTCCTTCCCTGTGGCATTAGCCGCTGCATCAACGATCAGCCGCGACAGGTGGTTCGGGGCCGAATGCATGTGCCGCGCTAGGCAGAACTTCTTCGAAAACAGCAGCCCACAGAGTTTGCAGAGGTACAGCGTCTTTTGCTTGGACCGACTCATCGACCGGTGCACCGCGAAGCCCCGTTCGAGCTCAAACACGGCGTAACAGATCTCGCACTGGTGGCCGTACGTGCGGGCACAAAAGTTGAGCGGCAAATAGTGCTCCTGCTCGGCGTGCTGCTGCAGCTCGGAAGTCGTATCGAAGAACTTGCCACACCCGCAGCAATACTCGCCAGCCACGACCAGGACGCTGTAGTTGTTGTACTCCTTCCTTCGCCGGATGAACCGTTCGTCCGGCATGGGAATGCAGGTGACCGCTTTCGGCCGGTAGCTAATTTTTTCCACCACCAGCTTCCGCAGCTCGTCCGCCACGGCCGGCTGGTCGAGCTCGACGAACCCTTCCGCTGTGTCGAGTTCGATGCCGGCCTGCTCAAACTTGTAGTTTTCCAGCTCGCGGTGCCGTTCGTTGTGGCGCTGGTGGTTCCGCAAGCTTTCCTTGTTTAGAAACGAAACGTCACACACCGTGCACAGGAACAGCTGCCGGGTGGTGAAGAAGCAGATATGCTTCACGAGATTCAGCGTGTTTTGAAACTCCGCCCGGCATAGCTCGCACAAATGCTCATCCACGTGCTCCGACGGATTTTCGGGCGGATGGGCCAGATTGCTGTGCTTAATCAGCAACGCCTTGGACATGCAGGTGTAGGAGCACCCGCAACAGCGCAATCCGCGCAACCGAATGTACTTGAACGTTTCGAACACGTGCTGCTCCGCGATCTGCACATCCTGCACGTTCAGTTCCTTCTCGCTCAGCTGGCAGTAAAGCTCTTCGTTCGACAGCACCTCTTCGAACAGCGCTTTGTAGCGATGCATCACACGTGGATCGGTTGCGTTCTGTAGGCGGTCCTCCGCGTGCAGCTCTTGCTGTTCGTCCGTGTCAGTGCCTTCCTGCAGGTAACACTCCTCATACTGACTATCTTCCTCCAGCCCTTCCTCCTCTTCCCCGTCCTCCTCTTTCAGGGCTTCGATCGTAAGTGCATCATCATTGTTCGTTCCGCTTGCCTGCACATCCACCTCCTCAACCATGCCACCACATTCGAGCAGGTGGTTGAACAGCTTCCGCTTCACGTTGTAGAACCGATTGCAGCGCAAACACACGTACATCTTGTTCAGCTTAAACTCATCGATGTGGCGCTCGAGCTGCTGATCGGTGGAGAATTTGTAGAAACAAATCGGACAGTAGTCGCCGTGGTCGGTCATCTCGACCGTGTGGACCGTTTCCGAGTGTTGCAGCAGCTCTTTGCGTGATCGTGCGACAAAGCTGCATCCGCAGCACCGTTCCCCGGTTACCTCCACTATCCGATACTGCTCGTGCAGTACGTCGGCCACGATCGTGGCCTCATTTGGCATTTGGAACTGACGCGTCACCTTACCACCGTCCGCTCGGAGCTCTTCGTGCTCTTCCTCGTCGGAGCAGCATGCTTCAATCTCAATGTCTGCCGCTTCTTCCTTTGCTGGTGGTTGCTGCTCTTCCGCCTGTTCCTCCAGATATTCGATGCAATATTCGCTCTCGTCAATGCTATCTACGACGAGCGGGTCCGGATGGTCCTTCTCGGTACAGTTGGCATTTTCCGCGCTCTCTTCCTCTTCCTCACTGTCGCACTCGACATCCTGCTGCACCATACATTCCGATCCACGGATTTCCTTCTGTATCGAGTAGGCCGCCTGAATTTTGGTCCAACAACCACCGCAAATGCTCTTCTGGACATTGTTTACCTAAAAAGGCAAAGGTCGATTAACACAAAGCTTTGGATTGTGAATAAAAACATGACGCTTTACCTTGATGGAGGCCACCTGTTCGACGACGGTGGCAATGGTGAGGGAGCTGCCCGATTCTACAACAGTGGAAAGTTCAAGCAAATCGCCCTTCGGATGTTTGGAGCAGATGCAGCATTTCTGCTCAACCGACGCTGGCGTGAATTCCGTTTCTTCTTCATCCATGTTGGACACTTTTCTTCGCTTCGACGGTCTTCGCAGCATGGTGGATGTTTGGGGTATTTAACCCGTGTAAAAATAAAATAAATTTCACGCGCGTTGTAAATCCAAGTTTGTGCCGGATGAAAAGATGTAAACAAACAATCCTTTGCGAGGGGATCTCTTAAGAAGACAGAGTTAAGAAATATTTGTCAGCAACGGTAAAATTAAAATGATTTTCTCGATGCCCTAAACCTATCTTTTGATAAAAAGCTATTTTTTTCATTTATCTCGAGTTAAAGTTTATCTCGAGTAAAAAAAGGCTTTTAGCAAACATATTATAATAGAAAAAGAAAAAAAAAACAAATTTGTCATCCAAGCGACAACTGCACACCATACACTATACACCTTGGCTACCAACTGTCAAAGTACCGTTGGATGGTCGGCCATTTTTGCTAGCAGTTTTGCGCTTAATTTGAACGTAACGAACGCTTCCATCGGCAACAGGTAAAGATTTTTCGGGAGCTGTGAATTGAAGAGCCAAAATTAATCGCATTTTTTGTTTTCGTTCGCATTGTTCGCTTCCCCCCTGTTCCCTGAATCCCCCGAAGGAAAGACAACAACGAGAATGGCACAATTCAAGCATCTGAACGATCTAAACACTTTCCTGACCATGGACGGGGAAAATGCCAAAGGACCCGTGCCGCGATGGCAACGCAAGCTGAACCTCTCCGGCGCTTCGACAAGCTTCAACAGCAGTGCCCTAGCGAACACATCCGCCCGCCAGACGCTCTCGGTTTCGATGACGGGCAATGCGAACAACACGCTCCAGCTGTCCACCACCGTCAACTCGCTCAAAACGCCACGAAAGAATGGCGGCAAGGGAACGACGTCATCCGCGTCGAAAAAGTCCTCCCAAACGCCGAGCAAGGGCCCGACGGCGTCCAGCAACAATAATGGCAACGCACAGAACCAGCCGGGCGGTGGCGATCGCTTCATACCGAGCCGCACGGCCACGGATTTCGATCTCGGGCACTATATCGTAAAACAGGGCACTGCCAGCAACGAGGATGGCGAGGGAGGAGGTAATCTGGAGAACGTGGAAGGAGCGGTGGGAGGAGGAGGCTCCACCAGCAACATTCCGGTCAGCCCAAAGCAGAGCGAGCGCATGAAGAGCCTGTCGGAGGCGATGCGGGGCTGTGACATTAGCAAGCAGCGATTGCTAGCCTTCCGGACGAAGGTGCCCGCCCCGCCCGAAGGGCACGTGAACCCGCTGAAGGCGATCTACTCCGTCAAGACGCCGATGTCGGCGAAGAGTGGCAGCCGGTACATTCCGAACGCGCCGGAACGGATACTGGACGCGCCGGAAATCATGAACGACTACTACCTGAACCTGATGGACTGGAGCACGGACAACGTGATAGCGGTGGCGCTCGGTGCGTCCGTGTACCTGTGGAATGCGGCCACCGGCACGATCGAGATGCTGTTCGAGAACGAGGGCAACGATCACGCCTGTTCGCTGAGCTGGATCCACGAGGGGCACATACTGGCGGTGGGCACCAGTGCCGGCACGGTGGAGCTGTGGGACTGCGAGAACATGAAGCGGCTCCGGGTGATGAACGGACATTCGGCCCGGGTCGGTGTGCTGGCCTGGAACTCGTACGTGCTGTGCTCGGGCAGCCGGGACGGCACGATCGTGAACCATGACGTGCGGACGCGCCAGCACAACATCGGCGTCCTGCAGGGCCACACGCAGGAGGTGTGCGGGCTGAAGTGGTCGCCGGACGGGAAGTATCTGGCCAGCGGTGGCAATGACAATCTCGTGCACGTGTGGTCAGCGGCGCACGGTGCACCGCACGCCACCGGAGAACCGCTGCACGTGTTCAACCAGCATCAGGCCGCCATCCGGGCGCTGGCCTGGTGTCCCTGGCAGCCGAACGTGCTGGCAAGCGGGGGCGGTACGGCCGATCGGACGATCAAGTTCTGGAACGTCGCGAACGGGCAGCTGATGAACTCGGTCGACACTAAGTCGCAGGTGTGCGGGTTGCTGTTTTCGAAGACGTACAAAGAGCTCATCTCCGCCCACGGGTACGTGAACAATCAGCTGTCGATCTGGAAGTACCCGTCGATGATGAAGCAGGTCGATCTGATGGGCCACACCGGGCGGGTGCTGCAGATTGCAATGTCCCCGGACGGCAGCACCGTGATGAGTGCGGGGGCCGATGAAACCCTGCGCCTGTGGAACTGTTTCGCGCCGGATCCGCTGCTGGCCAAGAAGGAAAAGTCGGCCGTCCGGGAGAAACCGAGCTTGCTAAAGCAAAGCCTACGGTAGGGATGAAGGATACCGGAGAGAGAGAGGGAGAAAAGTGCTCAATTCCTGGCGAATGGAACCAACCCATCGATGGTTTCGATGGCAACGAGCGTCGACTTAGTGTGCCGTAGTTTAGAGCAAACACAAACTGACTGAAAATTGCGTGTATTAGCGTAATGAATAATGGTAGATAATGTCCCCTTTGTATGCTTTTAACCATGTGTAATTTCTTTTTTTTTTTTTGATAATTGTAACCATCCTTAGCATGTGTTGTAGGCGATTCCATCGTTAATAAACTTGTGATGATTTTAATAAAAACGAAGCAAAATGCTCTTTATTTCTCCTGCCATTCGTGAACCTTTTCCAGGTGTAACCGCATCTCCCGCCGGCGCAGAAATCCCGCCCCACAAACCGTGCACGTGTGGGGCTTCTCGCCCGTGTGCGCCGACCGTTCGTGCCGCTTCCGATCGGTGCCGTGTGCGTACGCCTTGCTGCACCCATCGTACCGACACGCAAACGGTCGCTCGCCCGTATGACTCCGCTCGTGTATATCGAGCGACTCCTTCGTCCGGAAGCGCTTCTGGCAGTGGGGACACTCGTACGCCTGCACCACCGAATGCACATTGCGATAGTGCCGCTGCATCAGCGGCTTGTCGCGAAACAGCATCCCGCAGCCCTCGACCGAGCAGGGATAGTTGCGGGACGGTTCGTGCACCCGGCGGTGTTTGTTCAGCGTGGCCCGATTTACAAACTGCTTCCCGCACACTTCGCACCCAAACTCTAGCTGCAGATTCAAATGTTCTCTTAGCTGGTGCTCCCGCAGTCCGGACGCTTTCATGAACACCCGGCCACACTGGCGGCACGTTTGCTTGGGCAGGGCGAGCTTATAGTTGCGGTGCTTCTGCACCTTTTCCTCACTGTCGAACGTTCGCCGGCAGATGGGACAGCAGTGCCGTTCCAGTATTGCCGCCCCATACCTTTCCTGCAGCTTGCATTCATTCTCCTTTCTTCTTCCGCCGTGCACGGTCCGGGCGTGGTTGAGCAGATCCCGTTCGTTCGCGTACTCCTCCTTGCAGCGTGCAAAGCAGCAGCAAAAGCAGTTTCCTGAAACGCCGTCCCGTTCGCCATCCTTTATGGTCCTTTCAATCTTTCCCTCTTGGCCATTGCAACCGGACTCTGCTGTTTGTAAGTGCATCAGAAGTTGGTTCTTTCGAGCGAAAAGCTTTTCGCATCTTCGACATTGGTAAATTTGCTTCGTATTTCTGCGCTCCTCCTCGTGCAGAAGTTGCTCCTGGTGGGTGGGAAAGGTACGGCTACATACGATGCACCGGGGCAGCCCGTCCGCTTCCGACTCGCTCATTTCTGTGTGATATTCGGAGGTGTGCCGTTCGAGCGATTCTTCATAGACGCCACAGGCGCAGCACCGTTCTGCGCTGAGACAGTACAGCCGATACTGTGGATAAACGCGCGTTTCTTTTATAAACTTTGGTTCCGGTAATGTTAATGGTAAATTGGTCCTAGCTACCGAGGACGCTTTTTCGTTTAAATGCGGTTCTGCTTCATTTTGCGCCGGTCCAATCTCCACTCCATCATTAAGCGACGGTTCTAGCTGATGGCTGCCCTGTAGATGCACCATGAGCCGGTTCTGGCAGTTGAACGCATTGCGACAAACGCTGCACAGAAACACATCACTGTACAGATAGTACTGGTTGTGGCTTTCCAGTGCACTGGCTGTGGCAAACTTTTGATAACACATCGGGCACGTGTAGCTACTATCGTCGGGGTAATAGTTTTGGGAGTGCATTTGCTTTGCGTGCACCATCAGTGCATCGCGAGACGCAGCAATGTGTGGACAGCCGCAACACCGTTCGCCACGTAGCTCCAAGTACTCAAAGTGCTCAAATGCAATCCGAATGGCGATCAGGTCCGGCGGTGGCACAATGAACGCAAATTTGCCCTGTTCGATCGCTTCGACGTCCTCTTCAACCTCCATCAGTGCACGAACGGTTGGTTGTTTTTCGGGAAGCTCATGTTCACCGCCAACATCGTCGGATAGGGCGGTAAGTGTATCCCGGAGCAACATAACGCTGCTATCGATTTCATCTTTAAATTCATCCAAATACTCCAAACTGTAGTCCTGCTCGGCGATGTTTTCTATCTGAATCGATCTGCAAGCAAAGTGTATTCTAACTTGAATGAACAGGAAAAGAACGGAAGAACCAATAGGAAAATCATTACGTACTGCAAGTGCGTTGGCTTAGCCTTTTCGGCGGCTCGTATCTGTTGACGTAGTTGAATGGCTTTTTCGAGCGCTTTTAAGCAAACGGAGCAGATGTACTTCGATCGTTCATCAGCGGGACTGATCTGGGGAAGGAAAGGAAGTTAAGTTAGAGTCAACCTTTTGCCTACAATCGGAACCATGGCAACGGACAGCCGTACCGTTACATCCGCCAATTCGCTCATCATCTCGGCGATGCTTTTCGTGCTGATATCCGCTTCCTTCCCATTTCCCACGAGCGGCGAGAAGATGTGTACCGGTTTCTGGGCGCGGATCGCTTTATCACAAACTCGACACTGTGATGCAGCATCATGTTGAGTCATTTTTGGGATGAACAATAGCAAAAATACACGCTAATTCGTTGAATTATGTTCACTCCTGCCCGCCAGCGAAAACAGTAAACAAAAAGGTTCAACTCAATTGTCACACGGTTGATACAGGTTGTTTGTGGATGGGCGAGGGAAGTTACAGCACCGCAGCTAGCAACCTTGGTCGGTGACGCCACCACGCGTTTGACAGGTCCCACAGAACGTTGTTCCAATTCCTCAACACGTGCGAGCGGGAGTTGAATTTGTGCTTCGTTCGAGCAACGCGTAAAATTGTCCACTTTTCTGTACACTTTACCGTACATAACGATCGGCAAAGGCAAACATGGCGGTGAAGAGCAAAACCCAAAACTCGAACAGCTTCATCATGCTGGAGGGCAAGAAAGGAGGGCCGAAGAAGCAGCAGCAGCAGGAACCGGAAGAGGATAGCGACATGCTGGACAGCGAGGCGGAGGAGGACGACGATGAAATGGAGCTCGAAGACGATGAGTCCATAGCCCCGGAAGATGACGATTCGGACGTGGACGAAGGGGAGGAGTCGGATGAGGCGCCGGCGCAGGTTCCGGCGAAGGGCAACAAACAGCAGGGAAAGGCCAACAACACTCCCACCAAGGCCAACAAAGCCGGCAAGGTTGCCCCGGCGAAGGCGTCTCCGAAGGTCGGCGGCTCACCCAATGGCACACAGTCGAAGCAATCCATTTCGGATCGGCTGGCACGAACCGTTTGCGTCAAGCACCTGAAGCCCACCAGCACCGATGAGCATGTGGTGGAGTTCTTCGCCGACGTGGGCAAATGCAAGTTGGCGAGGCGTGTGCGCAGCAAGGCCCTGGCAATCGTGATGTTCGACAATGCGGGTCAGGTGGAGAAGGCGCTCCGTAAAAGCGGTGAAGCGTTGAACGGACATCCGGTGGTGGTGGAACGGTCCAAGTTTGGTTCAGGAAGCCAGGAAGCATATAAGGCGAAGAAAAAGCTTCGCGCGAAGGAAAGGCGGGAAGCGCGGCGTCTGAAGGCAAAACAGCAACCGGCGGGCGTAAAGGGCGGCGCAGGACAGCGGAAGAAGAAGCAGCAGCAGGGTAAACCAGCAGCAGCCACCGCCGCATCGCCAGTGAAGAAATCCCCCGCCAAGAATCAGAAGTGGCGCCAGCAGAAGGGAAAAGCGGGCGGGGCGAAACCGAATGCCAACAAGCAACAGGCGCCGAAAGGTAAAAAGGAGAAGAAATAAATCCAACCGTTGTTTAAGTCGTCGATTTTGCCGATAAGACGAAATCAAATAAATTACGTGTATTTAGTTTTTTCTTTTAATTTAAATTTACGACCCTGTATGTATACAACAAGATAAATGGTACATATATAGCATGGTAAGTATAGCCCATACGTATGTCTCCTGTATATATGTTTTTGTGTGTGTGTTTGTGTGCGCGCGCTACGCACTATTATTTACAGCGCTCCGTGCTCCATTGTATGTCACGTTTGTTAACTATTACGATAACTATCACACCCTTTTTCCATGTATTATCCGTAAAATATTATCCCAGTTATGGCTTGCGTAACGAATCCCGCGGGGAGGGCGGGTGACCTAAGTGGGGAGAAGCGTGGAAAGCGGGGGGAAACGGTGGCTGGGCCACCAAATCAGACCTGCAGAAACATCCGGGGGAAGCCCATGTTCGGCACCATGTTCATGTCCTGCTGGTAGACGCGCGGTCGGTCGATGAATACACGCCCGCGCAGCACCGCCAGGCTTCGCTCCGTCACATGGGGACACTCGCGCACCATAAGCGATTCCAGCTCCTTACAGCAAAAGGCAAGCGCTCTGCAAATGAAGGCAAAAGAGGGCGAAAGTTAGAGCGAGGGTCACGTTCGGCCGGTGGGTTTCCATGGCTGGCTGCCTGCCAACTTACAAAACACCCCGATCCGTAATAAGGTAACAACCGACTAGGTTAAGGTTTTTGATGAATTTTGAATGCTTCGCTATCGCAAACAGCAAATTGTCCGTGACCGCGGGCACATTGGACAGGGAGAGCGTCTTCAGCATGCGGCAGCTGAGCAGAAACACCGAGATGCAGCGCTCGTTCAGCGCGGCACAGTGCGACACGTCCAGCTCCTGCAGTTTGGTGTGGTGCAGCGTCAGCGCCTCCATTGCCCCGATCGTGAGCCAGTGGCAGTGGGACAGCTTGAGCGTGGTCAGCTGCTTGCACCCGATGATGATCGGCTGCATCGAGCGGGGCGTGATATTGAGACACTCGCTCAGATTGATCTTCGTCAGCCGGCGGTTGTGCTTGAGCAGCGGGCAGAGCACGCTGTCCTGCAGCCAGTTGCAGCGGGCCAGATTGACGACCCGCACGTTCCGGCAGTTGTCGGCCAGCACGGTGAGGGCCAGGTCGAGGTGGGGCGAGTTGTTCCCGGACAGGTTGATCTCCTGCAGCCGACGCAACCCATTGTCGACGAAGGTTTTGGCCAAGTGCGAGCAGCACCGCAGGTTAAACAGGTCCTTCAGCGAGAGCAGCGGGAACAGCTTCACGTACAGCACGTCCTCCCAGACGATATCGAACAGGCTCAGCCCATCGTTATCGCTGTTGTCACTGTCCGCCATTGGTGCACATCCGTCGTCGCGACGGACTGGATCTTACACGGGCCCCTCGCTCACTCCCTAGAAGGAAATTGGTGGATGGTTGCTGCTTTCGGGGCGTTTTTCCACTTCCGCCTGAGGCAGCATTTGCAATATGCGTTTCACACGGCGTTCACTGCAAGACGGATTTGTTGGATATTCTTTTATTGGTGTGTGATTTTGGGCACGTAATGTTTTGATATTGTTTTGCAGCCATATAAAACAACAGAGCGTTTTGACGTTCTGGAGGGGTAGAAAAAAAAATGCAAAACCATATAGTAACCTTGGTCGGGAAGTAATTTCATTAATTGTGGTTGCTAGGAAGTAAAGAATTGGATGAAAATGTTACTCAAATGATTTTAGCAAAATACAGAACAGGAAGAAATCATACAAAATGCAAAAACGAGCATTTTTAAAACATTACAATGGTGCGCAATATCTTTCTCCGGATAAGCGGATGGCAGCGCTCGCGGGACCTGTCACCTGACAGCTGTCAGCGGGGTTGTGGTTTTTTTTTTCTCGTTGGCGTTTTCTTCTTTGCTCGGTCATATGACGTCTTGATCTTGTGACTGAAATTTTGTGTATTTGTTGCTGCTGCAAAACTCTGGTGGTGCCCCGTATCGCGCAAAAGTGAGTTGAAACGGATCGATTTTCCCGTGCAGTAGTGCGCCGTGTCCGTCCCCATCTGTAACGCCATTTTCCGTATCCCGCAGGAAGGCCCCAACATGCGCTACACACTCGGTTACATCTTCTCGACGTCGTTCGTGTCGGTCGCGACCGTATTGATACTGTACCATGTCCTCACGGGCAAGGGCGAGCGCGTCAGCGTCGGCTGGTTCCTGGAAGAAACGTCCCCGTACATGTGGGCCACCCTCGGCATCGGGTTCGCGGTCGCCCTGTCCGTCGTCGGCGCCGCCATGGGCATCCACACCACCGGCGTGAGCATCGTGGGCGGCGGTGTGAAGGCCCCGCGCATCAAGACGAAGAATCTGATCTCGGTTATCTTCTGCGAGGCGGTCGCCATCTACGGGCTGATCACGGCCATCGTGCTGTCCGGCATGCTGGACAGCTTCAAGTGGTCGACGATAGCGGCCAACGAGAACATCCGCAACAACAACTGGATGTCCGGTTATGTAATGTTCGGCGCTGGACTGGCCGTCGGACTGGTCAACCTGTTCTGCGGTATCGCGGTCGGTATTGTAGGATCCGGTGCGGCCCTGGCCGACGCTGCCAACTCGGCCCTGTTTGTGAAGATTCTGATCGTGGAGATCTTCGGTTCCGCCATCGGTCTGTTCGGCTTGATCGTCGGTATTTACATGACCTCCAAGGTGAAGATGGGTGACAAGGAGTAAGCAGTGTATATTTGGAGGGGGAGATAGAGAGAGAATGGGAAGGCAAACCACCCGACACACCCGTATGTTCAAACACACTTCAAGCACAATTGCCACCTGTCTCGCTCCCCGCTCCCCAGAAAGCGAAAGATGATCAATGAAGTCCTAGCGAAATGGTACGTTGCAATAGAAATTGCGAAAATCTTCATCGTTCGGCATCATTAAAGGAAATTGTCTCATTTCTATTTCAGAATTCCAAAAGTATTCTAC
The DNA here is from genome assembly GCA_000473525.2 of Anopheles melas. NCBI lineage: Eukaryota > Metazoa > Arthropoda > Insecta > Diptera > Culicidae > Anopheles > Anopheles melas. The sequence goes on along the minus strand of KI919696.1, from coordinate 1,916 downwards.
AACCAATTCAGCCACCTACTATCGGCCACGAAGCAAAAGAAAAGCGAAGACCCCTCATGGATGATTATGTGTTTATAAGATTATTGTTATTTAATTTGCTAGATCCAATCCTCGACGGGGGCTCCCCATTACCGTCACGAGGACAGAACTGTCTGTTTGGCCATTCCAATATAAAGTATGATGCACCGTGGCTAGTGTCACCAGAGCTTCCCCAAAGCCGAATGATGTGGCGGCCGACGGGTTCCACAGACGGCGGCGACAACAATTTCTCCACCAATTTCCGTCACCACCTGTCGCCGTCACCACCTGCTCTGCCTGATAAGAAGAGGGGAAGGACGAGAACAACCGGAAATGGGAGGAAAAGAAACCGATCATCACCACCTTCCTATCCCCCCTTCCCTTCCGCGTCAACAGTTGTTGTATTTTTCTTTCCCTTCTGTACATTGTTGTAAATGCCCGTCCGCGATGATGGCAAACTTCAGTTTCTTTTCGTTACCCTGCAATGCTTACTCTTTTACTCCCTTGTTCCTGCGCTGCCGGGGACGGATTATCAGTGTGTATAAACAAAAAGCAAAGAAAAAGTACTTGATGTATGTAAACATTATTCCACCCCAAACGTTCTCCCCCAACTTAATAAAGTAGCTTAATTGTGAGAATCGGTCAAAGAATTATGCGATGTATCGAACGCAATGAGTATCAGAATAAAGTTCTCTCCCAAACCAACTTCGTAGCGAGGATTCATTTGACCGACGTTATCGTACATTTGTGCTTGACGAAACAAAACACATGAGAGGGTTCGAATCTTATCTGAAGCAACCATGTGATATCGTTCGATTAATCGGAACATCTCTTAAAGTTTTTGCATTTTAATCGACCTCGAAGAGAAATCTGTTATTAGTCATTTCTATCATTAGAAGAAGCCAAGGGATGAAGTAATATTTGATGGAAAACAGATTTTATTTTTTTTTGTGATTTTGAACAAAATTAAAATTGATAGGCTCTCGAAAATAAATAAATTATAAAAAAATGTACCAATTCGCACACCGCTGCCTCAGCATGTCTCAGCTGTCACATAGCGCTGGTTCAATCTGCTGCGAGCAAATCGGACCATTCGGCCCCGTTTGTCGTTACACAATCGGCGACTGCGACTGCGGTTAAATCCCCGAGTTGAAACTGACAGCGAAGGCATTCTCTCTCCAAACGTCAATGAGTGCGGATGTGCAAAGCAAGTTACTACCGTTGGTGCAATCGTTCAAGAATTGAAGCAAAAATAAACTCAAACAATTGGAACTTATATAAAAGCGTGAAAAGCGATTTTCAAAATTGTTCTTTGTTGTGAAACCTTTCCCCAGTGAAGTGTTTATCGTACAATTAACTCTGCCCAAGCAGTGCCACAGAATAGGTTTATCTTTCCTTCGCTCTGTGTGTGAGTGTGCGTACGTGCGTGTGGTGTATATTGCGATTCGTTAGTGTGTGTGTGTGTGTGTTCGTATATCGTGTAAAGGAATAGGAGTGAAACAGAAGGGAGGGGATTGTATTATTGTTTTCGCCAATTATTTCCCCGAAATTGACCGACCGGCATCGACCGCGGGACAAATTAATAATACTCGTTCGTTTCAAACCCGTACACCCGGTAGGGTAACCTTTGCTTCCCCCCTCCCCAAGAAAAGCACGCGTTCTCTGAGCACAAGGCGCACGTTACATCACTTCGCGTATATCGCGCGCGGCGTGCGTTTTTCGCCTGCTGCGGACAGGCCGTGGCAACGTAGAAAGAACGGCGTGTGAGGCCGTTGCAATTGGGATCATCCTTATCAGGCGTGTAATCGGCTAGTGAAAGCGCAAACACAAATGATCGGAATCGTTTCGTCACGAGAGTAAGAAGGTCGGCAGAGAAGAAGAGCGAATCGTTTTTTTTT
>AXCO02001584.1:0-33230 GCA_000473525.2 Anopheles melas | reverse complement strand
CGGCTCGCTAACGGACGACAAGTTTGCACAGCAACCTTTCCAATTAATCACACTTTCCTCATTTTCCCCGGGAGGGTTTTCGTGCATCATTCACCATTCCACTGGGGATTTCTTCGGAGGAAAATTTTCTTCTACCATTTTCTGCCCCCCGGCCCATACTACTTTCGTGCTACTCGTGTCCGTGACATCTGTCCAAAACAAGCCCAGCTCCAAAACTCAATGACCCCAGCGCGGTCCCGAAGGGAAAAGGGATCAAAAAGTTACCGCCCGCCAGGGTGTCCATTGACGGCAGCAACCGAGGCGAAAGGCATCATCATGTTTCTTCCATCTTTCTTTTGCGGCGTTTGCTTCCGACACACATCAATCGCCGGGATGCGGAGGGGTTTTTCAAGATGCATGATTGGACATTCCAGCTTTGGGTTCGGTTCGGTTCCGGTGAGAGATTTAAGGATTGACTTCTTGGGCTTAACACGTATCCCAGGCGTCTCTTAAAGCCTGAACAAACACGCACACATAAAACGGTAAGCGAGAATTCCGGGTGGATTTTGCTGGAAACGATAGCATAACTACAGGCGTTTGGTGATGCGGCGTGCATAACTTTGCCGTGCGGAAACGGACAGCGGTGCCTGAAGTTATGCAAACTGTTCAACAAAACGCTCCTTTCACCACCATTTAACGCCATATTCACCTTTTTAATCCACTAATAACCACCCCAAAACGTTCAGAAATGGTCTCTACCGTGGCTTTTTCTGCTTAATACAATCTTCTAGCGCTAAGTTTTAAGTGCAGAGGACTCATTTACCACTTTGTTTACTTTATAATCGTCATCGTAGTATGCATATTATCCGTCCCTGTCGCGTTAAACTCTTAACAATCAACATCAATAACACCCTTCCCCATATCGATGCCTGGACCGTCCGTTTTATACCAATTGAGCTACGCATTACGCTAATCTTTACCGAGTCAATAACCCCCGCGAATCTCACAACACACCGTGCGCTTCAACCGTTTTGATGCAGTTTGTGCAAATATATGCACGAGCTTCGGCGGTACTTCAACTCATCTGGGTTCTGTCTCCTTCTCTCTCTCTCTCTCGCTGCAAAATTCCTAGCGGTATCCAATCAATGTCAAGTGTGCTGGAGCGGTTTTGCCAAACGGCGGTACCTCTTCGCATCATCATTTGTTCTTTGATGATAGAGCGCCCGTTTGTCGCGCGACCGGCCATTCGATCATTAGGTTCCGATGAGCAGATCCGGCATTATCTACCTCATCATTACTCACGCTGACGAGTTGGTACGAAGGGGAGGAGCAAGGTGGCGAAGGCACATAATGCACATCTATTTGTGCGGCACTCTCGGCACGGCACTGACTTATTGAATGTTTGCTTTTGCAAGAAGCATTCGACAATATGGCTTTTGGCCCCGTAGCGACCGACGATGGGGCAACAATTCGCGGATTGTTGAGGAAGAAGCACTGAGCGAGGAGAGATCGTTCAATAAATAAACCAACTACCCCTTGCGTTACCACTGCTAGACGACCAAATCAAAACTTGGTAATGTTTGCAATGCTTACCCGCGCTAGTTTTTGCTCCTTCCTTCTAATGCATCCGCTGTTGATGATGCATTCGGTACCGCCGTGGGCCCCACCGGGGGCACATCAGTTCCAGCAAGGTTCGGGTGCTTTACTCCCGCTGCAACTGCTGCTGCTGCTCCTGCTGGCGGTAAGGTGCTGGTCCACCGTGGTGCGGATGATGAGGCAGACAATGATGGCGTTGACAGCAATTACAATCCATTTGTCGTCTGCAGCTGATACGAAGGGCTTATCCGCTCGATGCGCCCGGCCACAATCAGAACGGGGATATCAGTATCCTGTGGGAAATACGAGGGAAGAGAAAGAGATCAAACATGGAAAGGATATTAGAAAGAATGTTTCAATGACAGCAGTCGCAGCAGCAGCAGAAGGAAATGGAAATGAGATAAACCGTTTGATTGTTCTATCCAATGTCTCTCTCTCCACACACACAAATGAAACCACGTTTCCGGTTGGTTTCTGGTTGGTTTAGCATGTGCATATTTTATAACACACACTCTCCCGCTCTTTCTCTTCGCTATAATGCTCTTCCAATGCGGTAGTGCCAATGAAAGCACTAAAGGAAAGGAAGGAAATGATTAGCTCATTTTTCAATTTCCCTAGATCCACGTTCGACGCTGGATGATTTTGCATTCATAACGATCGGGGAAAAAAGACACAGCTAATAAAACCATCAAACCCGCCAATTCGCTAAATGGGTAAAATTTGATAATGGCACACTCTTACTCTACGTGTACGAGTGGGTGTGTGTGTGTGTGTGTGTGTGTTTATGCATCGATTCACGTAATTGAAGCCTCTCCGCTTATCGGTGGAGGGAAATTTGTTGGATGTTGAAGCCGTACGCAGCGGCACTGGCAATCTCTTTGCATAATTGAACGTTTAATTAACCGACACACACACACACACACACACACACACCTGGCGACTACAACGCACACACACATACACAGGCTTTAGCGCTGCTCAATTTGATTTGCCCGACACAAAAGCGCGTGGTGGTGCGCCACCAACCACGTGGGCGCGCGGAAATGATGGGAAAATTTGATTTCATCGGCGGGAGATGGGCTGCTACGGCTACTAATAGAAGGATAAGGAGGACTGCAAACACATACACACACAGAGAGACGCGGTAAAAGCGATAAATTAACTCAATTAAATGATAAATGGGGCAAAGGGGCCAGCGGTAGCGCCGGGAAGATGCATAAAACCCTTTCAGCGCTAATGTGACAGCACGTGACAGGCGCGTTGCGTGGAAAAGGTGGAAAAAAAACCAGCAACGCGGTAGTAGAGTCTACCTGCCCACCGATAGTGGATTAATTATAATTCATAAATCCCGTCATGCAACGCGCCAAAACCGAGCGTAAAGTGCACCCTCTCCTCTTGGAGTTTGGGAGAAGAGAAAAATGAGTCAAAGCGTGTCAAAAACGATGCGCTTGATGGATTGGCTGAACGCTTACCACAGGTGATTGTAATAGAAATGCATTAATCTTAATGACTTGCAAGCACGTACATAAGTGTGTGTTTTCTCTACCAGCTTCTGTTCCCTTTTAATGAATCTTATTATTTCTCTAGTTGCTTTTTTGTTGTTGCTTCGCCCTTTCTCGATCGTAAGAAAGATTAATCGATACTCGTGCCGTTGCGGGTTATGATGTAACCTGGGTAAGGTAACACACACACACACACACACACACACACACACACACACACACACCAGGCAGTAAAACCAATTAACACGTCCAACACTCCTGGAACAAGCTCGGGTGAGGCACCGGAGACAATTAACGCAACTCACGGTAAGGCAAAAAGGGAAGAGTTCTGCTATTTCTCTTATCCTTTTTCGCCATTTGCGCCAATAGTGCGTGGAGGTGGTGTTGCAAAAGTTAATTAAATAGATAATAGTGCGCACCAATCGAGATGGAATCGTGGCAATAGACGATCACGCGCAGCCAGACAAAGACACCAAGTGTGCAACCTGTTTTACGCAAGCAAACAACTCACGGTACCGTTGCGCCCTTTTCTATGTACAGGGGGAGAGCACAAAAAACACACCCCCTGAGTGTCTCTTTTTCTTTCTCTGCTTGGCTTCTTTTATCCCACACGAACACAAGAGCAGGCATACCATGCCGCTTTCCATCAAAGGCCCGGTGTGCAAAAGAGTCGACGGAGTCGACGCTATAAATAAGTTCGCGGCTCATTAATATGCTGCTTAGCGGGGACTCGCGCATGCCAAAAACCCGCCTATGCCAACCCTTTGGACCGGTTTCCCTTTTTTGCATTACCTTGTTTTGTACGGGTGCGGGAGTAAGGCTGCTGTAACAGTGACAGGACAAGCGGGGGGAAAAAAGCGGCAGCTCCGGAATGAAAGTGAACTACACTGTGATATGTTCAATTCGTTTCCGATCGATTCACGGGCATTCACTGATCTTAATGACGACGTCCGGAAAGTGCAACAAACAAACAAAAATGTTGTAAAGCCAAACACAGATGGCCAATTCCCATGTGGTGCGTCGCGCAATCAACAGGACGGGCCCATGTGAAATAAAAACAGGATATTAAATCAACGATTTTATCCCCCTCTCCAACCTACGCAGTAGTGCAGTGCTCCTCAATAAAGTACACTACTTTATGTGCATCCGTTTCGAAGCCCGGAAAACCGGAAATGTACGGTTGCCAACCGGCGGACGGGCAGCCAACAAGTTACGCACGATATCTTCCCAGGTACCGACGTCGCGTCGGAAAGGACTTTTGGGCTCTCCTCTATGGCGCGTGAGCGCGTGTCACAATGCATAAAATGTAACCGTTGCGCTTTGGACAGGTTGCATGCATGTGCCACCCCCCCCCCCCTCCCCCTCCCAGGTTGCAGGGAACACGGTTGTCGTTAAAACTCGGCGTGATGCCATTTTGCATTCGCGTGCGTGTGTGGGGTGCTGCGTTTTCTGGCGTGTCAGGCGGGAAAATTCACACGAAAGTGCGTGTTTACTGCAGTGAGTGAAACAGAGGGAGAGAGTGTGTGTGTGTGTGTGTGCAAAGATGGGTTGATGTTATGGCGCACTTTACGTTGTACTATTTCCATGTGGAGTTTTCTGTACACGCTTCTGGATGATGAAATGCAAATATGAAGAAGAGGTGGAAACCAGGGATTTGCAATGAAAGAATGTTTTGGATACATTTTGTTCAATGAAAAATGTAACTTAACTTTCGTAACGTAATTCATGGAGATCTTTAATCTATACGGCAATGTCTTGTTCTTCTTCTTCTTCTTCTTCTATTTGGCATAGCGTCCTACGCGGACATGCCGGCATATGCAGGTTTTCGAGACTTAATTCATTACCGCGTAGCCGGATAGTCAAATCCTTGCTACGGAGGAGGGGCGATCTTTTCTAGGCTTGAACCCATGACGGGCAAGTTATTTAGTCGGTCTAGTTGAGGACTGTACCATGGGACCGCGCTGGGCAATGTATCAAAATAAGATATCCTATGTCAACTCAAACATTACTGTTGGCAAGATCTTGCAACAGCCCACATCATTTCAGGCAGATATAATTTGCTGACTAGTTGAAGTATACTTCTGCCTCTCTGGCTCAACAATCGTTGTCGGCCAAGGCCAAGGCCTGTACTACTAGTGGACTGTATCACTGGAGTTGACGACTGGAGTTCTGTAGTATACAATAAAGATCAATAAGAAGATTACGAATAGAGATAACTTAAAAACAAAATCGTGAATTTTAGGTATATTTTTATCAGAAATTGAGAAAATTTGGTAGTTTGATGCCTCAAACAACAGTAAATTGAATTCCAAAACAGATTAATATACCTATCAATGAAGGTAACTTTTCGAAATTGCCTTTATTGTTGTACTAAACCGTGCATATTTTTAATCGTAGAGTCAAACACAATACATCACAAAAACTCTAATAATTTCTTCAGGTTACGGCTAGCATGGCAGAATGGATTCAAACTGAATAAGCGTTATATTAACGAATTCCCAATTTTTTATCAACTCAGTCTGCATATGTTGCTCATCCCTGGATGAACTCATTTCCTTCAAAAAGACCAGAGCACAAGAAAAAAGAAGGAGACAAAACCAAAACGCAACACAATGTATCCCCAGCACACACGCGTGCCAGTTCAACGAGCGTTTAACACGGCGACGGTTAATATTAAATCAATAATTAATTATGTAAATCATTCGCGCTGTCGGTGACCTCTCTCTAGGTACGTGTGGCCAACTTCCCCTCCAAAAAAAAAGACACTACTCCTACACTACTCCAACAACTCCAACCCCACCTTCCGGAATAGTAACTTGCCCATTGTGTCCGGACCTTCTCCAGCGCAACAAGGGGAAATGGGGCCAGCGAATAGTGTGGTTTTGCTACTTTCGCTCTCGATCCTTCAGACAGGGACGATAGTCGGTAAAGCATGGAAACACCAGCGCACAGCCCACATATACGATTACCCAAATACACCCACCGACTTCCGTCCATCCGGTCCCCCGTTGTAAGGTGGAAGTTGCGTATCGAAGTTTCTGTTTGCTCGGGGGAAACACTGGGGCCCAACACACAGGGCCCAGCCCACTTGCGGCGTGCAATCTACCCCCGCCTAGACTCGTCATGTCGGTGTCAGGAAATTCCATAACGCTAATTCGATTACCATTCCTTGCCCTCTCCACAGTGTTCAGAGGGGGGGGGGGGGGGTTTCGCACCCAACGCCCCCGAACGATAGCGCACAATGTGGGGGCGGAATTGGCTGGGGACCGGGCGTTGCGGTTTCGTCCTTTGCGCGAGTGACGACCTTCGGTCAACTTTCCATCAGATCTACCATCGGAGATAACACACGAACAACAGAGGCCGCAAGGGATGTATAACAGACCCTTGGACGGTCTCCGTGCACTCTCCTCCCCCGTGGCACAGAACTCGATTGGGAAGGGATTACATTACACCACACACAACATACGCGTACCGCGTAATCTGTTTTGTTGGAAGAGTTTAAAAAACGACCTAGCACGAACCCCCGTGCGAAGGACACGCTGGCTTGTACATGTAGGGGAGGTTCACTATCACGCGCATGCAACAACATGATCAGGCGTAACATACGATCAAGATCACGTCATAAAATGCATCCCTCCTCTACTTCCAAGATTATTTCTGTGCGCTACACCAAGCCCAAGGGTGTCTTCCTGTTGCTTTTTGGTTGATCTTTCCCTTTAGTTCCTTAGCGTTACTGATCGCATTACACAAACTGACCGCAACCCGAACCAGGGCCTCCCATTAGCGATAGAGAGAATTATGGAAATTGCGCACCCTGTGAAATCGCGATCGTCCCGTGTAGTTTCCGCACACACGCCTAGAAAACCGCCCCCCGTGACAAGCAACCGGAGGCTGCAACCGTGGAAAACTGGGAGCAATTTGTTTAGGCTTTTATTCTCGAATTACTTTAGTTCCGGGCCCGGAGCTGCCTACCGGGCGACGGAGTACGCGATCACTCGCTCGACGCGTGCATAGTGCGGTGTGCCGGGAGATGCTCGGACCCGAGCTCGGACAACAACTTATGTTCATTTGTATGGTAATTTTCATCGATTGCATGCATTTCTTCGATTCGATTCGGTGCGCGGAGGTCAACACGGGCACGGGACGGACGCGATGAAAGTGGCGGCCCATGCATGCTCGGGATTTGTTTTAGGGATCGGTCAGTCCGCCAGCAGCACCACTACTCAACATACAAAGATGGGAATTTATTGTATGTCTACTGCTGCTGCGTCGATGCTATTACTCGATGGATCAAACGCGGAACATTGGGATTAAAATTGACCAGCCCCTTTTAGTCGTAATTTCGTATGAAAGCAGGGGACGGTACCGCAGGCGCCTTGGCGCTGAATAGCAATCGAGCAATATAAAATTCAATTCGTCAATTACAATGCATTTGTGACTGTAATAGTAGTTCCATAATTTGGTTTTTGTAATGAGCATCCTGGTCACGGCACCCGTATTGCAAAAGCTTATTTCACTAAGCTGAAACAGTAAGATTCAACTTGTTTTTTTTTTTTATAAAAGCTTTACATTACATTACATTAAATTATTTGTAAGGAATTTTCATTGCGCTTTAAAAACCATGAATCCTAGTCATGGCACCACATTCTGTTCATTGATTTGTGTCATCTGAGTGATAGAAACGAATTTAAATAAATATAACAATTATTGTTCGACAGGTTACCAGCGGTCTGTTTGTTATTATGAATTCTGGTCACGCCACCAGTACTCAAAAGCATTTTTTTTGTATCAAAAAAGTAAAATAATACTTTTTGTAAAAAAAAATATCATTCTTCGTTCAAACCTTTCAACACAAGGCACATGCTTATGTTATATTAAAGAAAGTATCCCAGTCACGGCACCAAATTAAGTAGAATAGTTAGTATCGTAATAGGGATGCATTTAAACCTGTTTAGCTGACACTGTACACAATTGTTGTTTCCAGATTCCTAATTTTCGGTTGCGAATCCTGGTCACGGCACCAGTTTCAGTCATCATTCTCAAAACAAGCTGTTCATTCTTCTCCAGAAAAATGCAATCAACTCAATTAACACTCTCACATCCCATTATTAAGATAAAATCAACTGAACCAATCAAAACACGTCTTGCGTCGCTCGATTACAGCAATCCATCAATCGCTGATAAGTTCAATCACAATCGATTCCAGTATCTTATCAGCTTGTATTACCGGAAACCGGTACTGCGCCGCACACCGGGACAGCCGTGTTCCTGTGATGCTTGTTTTAATTAGCCCATGCAGCAATAAATTCTCCCCAACCATTCAGACACCATTAAAATTAAACATGCATAGGCAACGGTCTCGTATGGCACGCGATATAAACTGCCACTATTTAACACACACGGCAAACATCACCACGGCCAGACCAGCAACCCACCCCGCCCCATTGTGGCTGGTGGGACGGCGGACCATGTTTGGGATAAATTATTCGCATACACAGACTGCACACCAACGCCAGCGCAGCAGCTCCTTGGGGGGAGTTGGTTTTGGGAACATTTCCCGCCACACACACACACACACACACCCATCAAAACGTGAGGGAAAAACTTCCACAAAGAGCGGTGTCGTGTTTAACCAGCTCGCCAGTCGGCAAAAAACACACACAGCATCATCATCCCTCCCAGCAGAAGAGCCCGTGATCAACCCGACCCAGACGACCAGCATGCAGCTGCAAAACGGCACTTTAATATGCACACATAAGCGTACGCGCCTCGTACTTTAATTTCAATTCGTTGGTACCGGCTGGTATCGACGCGCCCTACCATCGTCCTCCGAATGTTCGGTCCCGGCCTGTGTGTGTGTGTCTGTTGGCAGACATTTTAATGCCCATGCTGCTGCTACGTGTTTGCGCTGCTTTCTCAGCCCTCAGAATCACGGGGTTGCAAATATTTAAATTAAAATCTCATCCTCTTCAATTTGCCAGCTCCCAGGGTTTCTATCGGGCAGGTTCCACGTGCAGGCCCCAGCCATGGATGGATGAAACGGATGAAAATGGGCTTAAAATATCACCATCCACATCACAGGTCCACCACGGTGTTTCTCCCTTTTTTGCCAACACAGGACGACTGGGAACGGTAATGTTTACCCGCCGTACACGCAGATCGAAAACCGAACAGACGGAAGTGTGCAATTGCTCTTCGTAAATTACACATAAAAGCCCTCTGTCGCGCAAATTTTGACCCTTCTCTATCGTTATGCCCACGCCACACACACACACACACACACACACACACACACACTGTGCAAACAACAACACTGCACAGTGCAAAACCGTATGACACTGTCTGGCACGGAGGCCAGAACCAGCGAACCCGGGAGGACCATTACGTTCAGTGCGCATTTAGTGTCATTGCTTCGGTCGTACAGGGATGAGGGGCCCACCGCTCGAGTTTGATCCTTAATTACGCTTGTATTATGTGAAAATGGGCACATGGCTGCGTGTGCGTCGGTGTGCCCTCAATCGACTCCATTCTCCCGTTTTATCGGATCGAAAATTGCATTGTAAAAGCATTCAAAAATCCCCCTCTTACCGGGACTGCTTCGGGGGTTCAGGTTCGCCGATAATCCCAGGAATTATGGACTGTGAGAGGCGAAAATCCTTCCAACGCTGCAGCGCGTGGCTCACAACCTGGTTTCTCCTACGGTTGGTCCCGGTGGGACAGTAATTCAAAGTCCGAAGTCCCTGCCCTGGGTCAGACTAATTCAAAAGCCCGTACTGCCGACTGTGCGACGGATTAGCAGACCATCGTATCCCTTCTTCCCGGGTAGAATTCCATCCCATTGGAAGGAACCGCATCGTATGTAAATTGCACTTGTATAAACTCGTCGTTGGGGGAACATTCTAAGGGTGATTGCGTATAGCGTAAAGACGCATTTTATAGGATATTTAATTACTTTTCACAAGTTTTACCTTCCCCCGCAGTCACGTGTGTCAACTCTAGTGACAGAAATTAATGACCCGCGCGTGGCGTCCGATTGGCTCATTAGTTTCTGTCCGCGATGCCTACAACGATCCATCACCCTGCAAGCGAGTTCCTGTTCGCGTTAAGCAAAAGGGCAGAAGCTACCACAACCCTTATCATGCTCAATGGTTCTTGCTTTTTGTGTGTAACCACAGCGCTCAAGAAGGTAAATCTCGATTCAATAATCCTTCTTCGATTTCGCTTTCCTGCACCATTAATCCCGCTCACGACCAAACCCGCTCACCACCGGATGAGAGAGAGAGAGAGCCGCGGCTTCTCGGTTGCAATCAATCATCATCGCGCTTACTTCCGAAGATGATGGCGGTGTGTCTGGAGGCCTTAGGGCCCTGGGTGGCAAAGGAAAAAAAAAACCTTTGCCCAGGTTCATCAATTTCACTAAAGAACTAGACAGACGAGGTAAGGGAAACCAAATCAACCCACCAGGACGAGGATAATATTTATGAGCCACGGTTGTGTTCTGACTTCTGACAGATAATTTCTCATACCTGTGGCTCTACATTGATCCGTTAGGCGAACCGAACCCCCCGAACGCCCAATTGGATGACTTGGGGCGGATTGATTTTTATTTTTGCCTTATTAGTGAGCTTAATTACGAACCTTCGCGGTAGGGCGCCCTCGAAAGGTCAGCGTTTGGTACTGCGTTGGAGAGTTGCTCTTTTTGCTCCAATGCGTGAGCAGCAAAGTTTGGAGTTCAAAAGACAAAGGTATCTTGGAGTTCCAAAAATTGACCATTTTGAAATAGACGCCCTTCGCGGCTTTTTGAGGTTGAAACGAGCAGCATTGGCTGCATCCTCCGGATGGAATGAAGATTAATTACACGCTTATATTTTATGCGTTTCTTCACCCACTTATTAGAGGAAAGAAACCGAAAAAAACGCCACAAAAGACATGTTTGGAGAGCCTACCTGAGCACACAATTTCCCTCCTCTGGTAAAATAGCATACAGAAGTAAAAAAACAAAAAAAAAATTGGCGACTGAATAATAACGAACAGGAAGCACAAAATGTGCCATTTGTCTGGCGCAAGCTTTTTCCCATGCAGCGCCCGACAAACTGGTCAACGGTTTTCGATACTCCCAACGCTCTTCGAAGAAGCCGCACAGCGCAAGATGAGCTCATGATCACATGGGTTCGTTTTCTACGTTTTGATGTTCATTTGCATCTTTGTTTTACTGAGCACAGGTTCCACAAAATCTAACGCCGTCTTAACGCATCCACACACTCTCTCACCCATCGATGGTCACACATTTATCGGCGACGAGGCCCGATTGATGAGTGAACGATCGAAACGTGCGTTTAACGAAGGCTCCCCGCACAGGTTCCCATCGACGTTGCGACCTTAACCCTGACCACAACGGACCGGAAAGGACCCGGAGAAGCATCTCGAGGTTCAAGCTACATAAAAATTCGATTCGAGCAAAGAAGGGAAAATCTGTTGAAAAAAAAACCACACGACCCATCCGCCGCTGCTGGGAAACAACAACCCGTGCCCATCGATAAGCTTACATCTTAATTAGCGAGCCACGGGAGTACCTGGAGGGAATGGGATCCCCCATCCCGATACTCCACTCCATTAGCAAACTGCGCGCAACAGCGTCAACGTACCTTCTTCGCGGTTGCGATGTTGCGAAATGTTGCCCTACCGCCGCCTCACAGCGCTTCACAGCGTTGTGCGATTTTTGAGAACCTGGTGAGAAACTGACGAAACATCACGTCGCGCCAAAGGGGGTTGTGTTTGATTTGGATCGTTCGGTTCGTCAATCTTTGTGTGCTAATATTTACTTCAGGCATTCCTTCTTTTTTTTTAAATATAGCAAAATAAACGTCTTTTTCTGGGAAAATTTTCCCATTCTGGGAAGAGTTGAGTGTTTGCCAATGTCCGTTTGCTGTTAAAAATAATCTCCAAAAAGGGTTGGAAATGGTTTTTTTTAAATAACCTTCAAATTACCCTTATAAAAACAACTCGAAGCAATCATCAAGTCTTAAAACATTGAAACACTAATAAAAAATAGACAAATCATAACCTATCGAAGGTAAGATGTAATTGAAACCGTAATCTTCAATTTAAAAAAAGCTGCAGTTTCATCGGCCAACCATAGCATTACCATTCCTTGCAACAAAGCTTCAGATCAACATCACCTGTCGCAAACGGTTTGATGCCTGAGAAAACCCCGTCCAGAGCTCGGTCGTCATTGTCCTGTCCATGTCAAAGCATCTCGATTACTACCTGACGCTAAAACATAATTATTCTGCATGTAGTAAATTGAATGTGTCAGCAAACCGCCCTCCAACGTTCCGCCGCCACATCACACACACGTCGCCAAAGCAACAATGGAGAAAAGGTGCAGCGTGCAGGAAAAAAGGCCCACATGGGGACGGCCGCGGAGCGGAACCGATTTTATTTGCGGTTGGTGCATTCTTTCGCTTGCAATCTTCGTAATGAAACATTTCTTCACCCATACTTAGGGCGACTAATAGCCGGCTGATTAATGCTGGGCAGTATCAATTTACGCCTGGTTGTAATTAGCAGTAGCAGTAACCACCAGCAGTAGTAGCCATGTGTCCAACCATGTGTCCAATCGCTATCTTTGTGTGTGTCCATGCTGGTTCCCGTATTCTTTACTTCCCATGGAGTTCGTTTTTTTTTCTTGTTTTGCCCGTTCATTTTCCACCGGCAGAGCGTCGTTACGGCAGAGCGCAAAACCCACGCCGAGAGTGTGCTGTTCACGTTTCATCATCCTCCAAGCGCCAATAGAAACCTAAGCCCTATACGTAAAACCAGCATAAGCGAATATGATCTTCAATCTCTAGCAACATCTACCCACTGTGGCGGAAAACGCCCAACCACAGCTTTTCAGCTACATACAAACACACACACACACACGGGCAGGGTTTAAAAATACGCTTCAAAGCTTAATGGATTTGGAGTCGCAAAACGGGAACAAAACGCTGCCCACGTCTCGCCCAGAACCTAACACTAATTAAACCGCGTTATAAATGAGGTTTAAGTCACCTTATAAGCACACAACACAACACACCGCTGGATCTGTCTCGGGAGGGCATGGAAAACGGGCCCGATAAGATCAGGCATCAGGCAAATGAAGCGGAATGGGCAAAACACCGCAAACGCATCAAATGAAGGATCGCTGCGCGAAGTACACAGCTCCCTCTTCTTCCTCCTCAGGATTTATCATTGCTCTGACTAACAGAGGTTTGGTATTTGTATGTCCGCGTGCTGCTTCTTGTGCAGCCAAGAACATCCTGCACGAGCAGGAGCTTCAATTTATCATGAAATTTACCCCTTTACCAATGATCCGGCTCGGAGGAATGGTCGCATCTTCTCGGGCAATCCCTTGTGCGAGCAAAACGGAACATCCCCGCAGTACGCACCAAATCAAACTGCTGTACCACGACCATCCACTGTCTTGCGCTGTCGTCGTCGTCCAGTCGCCATAAAACTGTCCGTTGGTAATTAATTTTACCACACATTCTTACACAACGTCCACACCACGCGGAGAGGGAGCAGCACGCCCCAGAAACTCGGCGGGATAGTGTTTCGCCTTGGTTCGCTGCCCCATGTACCCCAACACCGTCTATAATTGGCCCTCGATGAAGGAAGACACACGGAGATTGCACGGCTATTAATAGCAGCGGCAAAGAATTAAAAACATTCCGTTTCCTTCCAGCGCTGCTTGGAGATCCTGTGTCTCCTCCCCAGCAATCACAACACACGCGCGGGTTAAGTTGATTCGTAATCAAGCCGTGTGTGTGTGTGTGCTCTCTCTTTCTCAATGAGCAACCGGGACAGCGCAGCAGCAGGTGAAATCGATAGCACTTGAGGAATGCAGGAAAAATGTTACCGAAAGCAATATTCCCTTCGATCGTATATAGCATCCTTGCCAGTAATTCTTTCCACCACTTCGCTGGAAGGGACGGGTATGCACGATCGAACCTAGCCTTCCGAGGACGATGACTTCAACATCCGCGAGCTGGACAGCGAAAAACAAACGCGGCGGAAGAAGGGTCCCTCGCACTTCTTTTGCTAGCCTTCGATTCCTTCGCACCAGCCGGATATTGGTAAAACGAAGATTGAGGGCTATGGGGAGAGGCAGTGTCTCCACAAGAGCTTCTCCGCAGCTCATCGGACACTGCTCGATGGTAGGATTTATTACACCAACTGCCGAACGACCAGCGCCGAGTGGAGATATTAATTACTAGGGCAGATTTTATCCACCATCCGTCGATCCAATCGTGTTCGGCTATATATTTTTCTACCCGAGGTCGGGTGCCCCAGACGCACGGTGGTGTGATATAAATGTGTACACAGCGAATTAAGATTGCAACGCACACCACCGGTTGTGTCCGTTGGCTTTAACTCATCCCTTGCCGATAGGTTGCGCTGTGACTCCCCCTTGGGACAGGATGTCAGGTACGCTTGTGTGCCGTAAATCGTCGCTAAACGATTGGCTAACACGACCCCGTGTGTCAGGGACCTCTGCCATCGGAAGATTAACGCTAACGATGCTTAGCGCCGACCTTCGCGGCGACTTCGGTATGGAGCGCCATCCTGAAGGCCGGGCGCTTTAATTGGTGCTCACACGAGAAACAAGAAAGAGGGTTTTTTTTTTTTGGTTCGTTGGCACCAAATAAACCAAAACCGAGGCTCTAGGTTTGCAGTGGCAAAGCAAACAAACGAACAACAAGCGAGCAGGACAACAAAAAAAAATTGGCAGATTAAATTAGAAACCCATCATTATGAAGTTGGATGAAAACGCGTTTGATGTTGTCACTGCTCTGTGCAGACGCTGCGCGTGCCGCTTGGGAAAGGCCAAGGTGAACAGGAAGCGAGTGGCATTTTCAACAGTAAACGCAAACACATGTCAAATGCATGCGTCCCAGAAGTTTTACCAAAGCTTGTTATTCCTTCCGCTTTTTAGCTTCAAAGCGACCAAAAATCGATCAAAAACACACACACACACACAACGCCGGTGGCGACCGAATGCATGGTGGGAAGTGTTCCAACTGCCAGTGCAAACAGAACGCCAACTAGCGACATTTCAAAAGAACTCATTAATAATTCCAACGCCACAGTACAATCGCCTCTAAATCCACTTTCGCCTTCGCGGGGGTGTAGCCAGTGGATACTGGATGGATTGGATGTTTGATTTTGCTTTAAAATGCTACCCAGTGGACAGTCCTGGCAATAGAAGCATTGGAATATTTACTGTTCTACAAGGGACATTCTATTTTGGTACAGAATTGAACTTTATTACAAAGCTCTCGTAAAAACTATACAGAGCCGCTGAATGTACGCAATCTACACTACAAGATTGTCTTATTAAGGTTTCATTTGGCGCTGCCAAGTGCCTAGTATAGCTAGAGCTTGTCAGTAGAATAAAAAAGCGTGTTAGAAATCTATTTCTGTAACAGAAAATACCACCACTTTAAAATCTCTCATTAAAAAATCGTACTAAACCCCTGAAAGTATGCTCTGTGCACAACAAAACCGCCTTATTACGGTCTCAAATTACCGCTAGCCGGTCCCATTTATAGAAAAACTGTCAGCTGAGCAGCAGAACGGTTAGTGACGTGAGTTGGCAGCGGAACTGCATTTAAAATGAAAACCGTGGTCCCATTGTTGAACCCGTAATGGATGTGCCCAATTATTCTAATCGACCACCCCACCCGGGGTGTCCAGGTCGGTACATTGTAACCGAAATTACCCATCATGGCACGGTGCTGTACCTGTGCTGCTCCCGATAGGATGAGCACATTAAGCACTTCTCTCTGGCATCGATTGCTTTTACAGCGAAAGCGCGTCATCGTTTCGGCGTTGTGATTACGCTTGCCCATTGCACCAAGGCTTGCTAAGTAGCAGCACAAAGCGCCACAGATATAGAGACAATTACGCTTCAACAAAGGCAACCAATCGGCCGACGCTTGAACGCGGAAAGCGGCCTTCAATCAATTGACATTACTGTGCAGGGTACCGGGGTACCGGTACAGGCGGTAGTCACCGGCTGACGCAAATGAAGTTGGGCACGCGAGCCGATCGCCTGCCGTCGCCGCTGGCGACAGCGTCCGGGTGTTGCCGATTGGTCCCGCGGGACAATTTCGTCGCTGTTTAGAACACGCTAAGCAGGGAACAGGTACGACCGACCGGTCTGTTATTATCGTTCCGTGGCAATAATGTTCGCAGCATTCCTGCACCAGCTCCAACGAGGGCTGGCACGTGCGATAGCGTGATCTCCTGGGAAGGCTCAATCAGGCATTTGGGGTGTGCACATGAAAGTTGCAGCTCAGTCACTAATCCCACGTGTGCCCGATCAAACCGATCAAGGTTAAACCGAGGACAACCGAAAAGGCGGCGAAATCGATCCGCTGTGTTGACCCACCGTTTGCTAGTTTCCACAACTATGACAACATACTGTGCCTGCGAGTCTGAACATTCTTAACCAGCCGCGGTGGAAAGCAATGATTGAAACTTCGTAAGTTGTAATCACCATTTTGCTTGCCAGCTTTTGCTGGAAGTTGGTCAATCCGCTTTCTGCGGTTGCTTTCGTGCCAATCAACCGTGCTGCCACCGGCGAGTAATGATGGTTCGTCACGCAACGTTCCGCCCAAATCTTCCCGCGCACAAAGCTTCTTGTTTTTGCTGCTGCGCTGCTTCTGCCCAAAAGCTCAACCGGCGACATGCTGTCGTTTGGGTGTTCTGCTGTGTTCTTATTTTAGTTTGGCGAACTCAATCTTATTGATGTAAGCATCGCAACAACGCAAACATTGCATTTTTGGGGTAAGCAATTCTCTACCGCTCGTTACAAACTCGGTCAGTCGGGTCGGTCAGTCCCTCTCTCCTTCACGACAACAACCCGCGGCAGAAGATTCGATTTTCTTTTCCTTTTTTTTGTGCGAACGTCAATGTGTGTCGGAATGCTAGCACCAGGTTGGAGGGTTGGCTACTGCTTTTAGACAAACCACCACAAAAAATAAAGGCTAAACACTCAACCAGCATATAACGGAACTGCCGTTCGGGTACTGGGCGGCCGCACCATCGTCATCATCATCATTATTGTTAGGTTAGGATGGCCGATTATCAGCGCAAGAAAATCAAACGGCGAACAACAATGGTTAATTTGGAGCGGGAGCTTTCCCTTTGCGCCTTACTTTCTCCTCGCCACTATAGATCCCGCCCGCCATGCGTCCCTAGGATCCCAACTGGGTCGTCCCTTTTCTGTGGGATGCTATTAATCTCATCAAATCAAACACAGACACACACACACACACACACACACACACACACACACACACACACATCGCATTGAAGGAAGAAACTACACGCGGTTTTGCTTAGCTTTTGAACGGCTCTTTGAAGAAAAAGCATTTTAATTTGCCAAAAAGTCGCTTGCTCATGTTGTCAGATAGCGCTTTATACCGAGAAGAGCATATCTGAACGGCTTTAAGCTTAATCAGTTCACTCGCTCCAACTTGCTGCACAAAAAAGAACATATCCCATTACAAAGAGATGTTCTTGAACTGATTGTTACGCTTCGGAGGGAACTGAGAACTCTCACACATCCCCAAGATCGAGGTCGTCGTCATCGACCTGTCACATGTGCGAAGGGAAGAAGCATCCTACCCTTCCTAGCGCGGGAGGAGCGGAGTAAAAACAACGCATACAGAGGGCTGTGGCCATCCATCAAAGCGGTGTAAAGAATTCATCACACTTTTACCGTTACCCAAACATGCCTTTCAGTGTTTATGCACTCTTCTCTCTCGTGCTCAGACCAGTGTCAGCACACAGTAATGGGCATTATTAATTGCCTTTACCGCAACTAAGAAGTAAACGACGAACCCATCGCTCGTCTAGAACTGTCACTCCGGAGGAGGAGGAGGAGGAATTGTTTCGTAGGAAAATACAAAAAAAACAGCACATCTTGTTACTGGACCTGCTCCTACTCCTCCTCCAACACGCTACACAAACATACACACAAAAGTGTCAGTAGTAAGTGGACAACGAGAGCCCTTGACATAATTTGGGCAGAAATGGCAGACCTTCACTCCAGCATGTGATGCGAAACTTGAGGACAACCATCACCATTGAGTGAGAACATCTCGAAAATGACATTCGAGTGGACATTAATCCACAAGCTCAAGAACGTTCCACGGGAGAGGGAGGGCGAGGGGGGCTGGGTACTGGTTGGAAGCATTTTCCAACAATTGTCGTCCATTGCTTTATTAAATTTTGCACTCGGCAAGCACTTTAAGTTGTATGAGCGGTTTCCCTCACACACAGATGCATTAAGCTTAATATCTAAGTACTCGCGTCGCTCGGAATTTCGGAGCACGTTGTTGTTGTGGAGGTTGTTTGTGCAGAGTGTAAAGTACGGGAAAATATTGTGTACACCCAAAGACACGGACACACAAAAGTCCCCAAACAAAGTCCCTTACATCCTACTTCTCTTGCGCCAACCGGGCTCTATCTTTGTCTGGGTAACATAGGCCACACCATCAACCCTTTTTTTTAGCAGCGGCCTCTGTATAGTTTCTATATCTCTACCACACAAACCACCGAAGAAGATGGTTCCCCCGTCATCGGGCCGTTTTTGCGAGGGCACAAGAAACCATCGAGACGAAATTCTTGCGGCGTCATTATATTTTCAGTTCCTCGCACATAACCCCCCTTTTTTGCTGCAGGAGAGTTAGGCACGAGTGTTCGCCCGCACGATAAGACCCTTATGAAACGAAATCCTTTTTCCCGAATCTAGCCCACAGATATCACACAGGCTGCTTCCAGACCAATTTTAGTAAACATTTCGGGTAAGCTAAAATTGTAAACCAGCATCTCCGGGGGACGGGACTTTATTGTTGGACACTCTCCGGGGAGGGCGTTTTTATTTAATAAATTGATGTTACTTACATTCACGCGTCGTGTAAGGAGAGAACGAGCAAGAGTCACGTATCTCGTACCCAGAATCGCAAATTCATTCTCCAGGCTTTCCAGAACCCATGTTTTGCCCTCTAACAATCATTTTTTAATCTGTTTTCCCATCTTGAAAGTTTTATAAATTAAAACACGCAAAAAAAAACACACCCACACAAAGCTTTTGAAAGTTCATCTTTCATACACAACAACAACAACAACATGAAAAGGGCAAAAGGATTGGATTACGGCGCACAATATCCATACCCATCCATTCAAGACATTCATGAAACATTACGCCATACCTTTTGTTCTCGCAGCAAATTTTCCACCTTTACCACCTCGGCGGGGAGGCAGAGATGTTCTAAGAGGATGAATTCTTTGAATTTAACATGATCTAACCCTACGCTGGCAAGCTCCAGCGAGTAAACCAAACCGCTCATCAATCCTCCTCCGACGAGGACATAAAATTGACTCAATAAACAGGGGCGCCTTGGTGCTGCATTCTAAAGCAGAGCAACGTCCCTGAGACACGTCATTAAAGTTTGCCAGCTTGGGAACTCTTGAGTTGATAAACGATTTCCTCACAATCGTCACAATTGGAAGTTGGAATTTTGAACCACTTTCCGCGTATGTTCGGACTGCGGATGTTAGGCTAAACATATTCGAAAAGGCGTCATTATTTGCTGCTAATTAATCTATTCTTCCTGTGGAATTCAGGCACTTTGCAGAAGATCAAGGTCGTTATGAATAGACGGAAACGGATATCTCCAACAACAAAAAAAGGAAGGAAATAACTCTATCCGTCATCTACCCTCACAAGAACACCATTTCGTTTTATGTTTATGTTTCGATGGAAATGTCAATGTGACGAGAACGATGAGCACAGTTCAGCTACATGGTCCAGCAAGCTTCAGCAAACCATTCGAACGAATGCTTCCCTAACTCGTGTGCGTGTGGGCATGTGGCTCGGGTAAAGCTGTGTCCGTACTACTAGTCGCCATGGTTTCTATCCCATCCCTTTTCCTTGGCCAGACCAACCCCCAAACAACCCGCACCCGGTCCACCGGTGTAACTAATGGCGATGGCTGTGTTAAGCGACGCGTTAGATTGCGATCTTTTAGCCTCGGTTTGGGCCTGAGATTTCCAAACATCAGCAGCATTCGAGGTCGTCGTCAGCAGCAGCATCATCATCAGTATCTGCCAACAGCCAATCCAACACGGAGTGCGAGAGGAGAGAAAGTTTTGCGTTGTGTCATGTGTTCATGTGTCCCGCTCTACCCGGGTGCATCACAACCCTCTCCAGTCTTTCCCGGTTAACGATGATTCCAAGTGACCCTTGAAAATGGTGCCGTAACTTCGACATGCACAGCGCGCCTACTACCGCATACCGATTCTTGAGTCTCGCCGCAAACCTTCTTCACGTGGGTCTTCCCGCATAAATGTTAAATAATACCAAGGCCGGCATGATAACACCACATTTCTCATTCCAGCGAGCGGACAACACCAGAACATCGAATGCTGCTTGGGAGAAAACACGAGCGATTCGTTCCGGATCCATCCGGGACGGTTGAATTCCTCTTCTCTCTGCAATTCCCGCTTTCCGAAACTTCCTGATTGCAGAACATATCGTCTCTTTATGAGCATTAAAAAGCATGCCATGTCTCACCACACGACGGGCTTTCCTGTCCTGTTACGGCCTGCACACTGACCATAGAGCACAACACCGTGGCGAATCCATAATGTGGTCGCCTCCCAATGCTGCGGCCACGGGAAGTGTGGAACGACAAATTTTTCATTTAGTACACCCCCCGGCTTCCACTGGAGCACCCTGCAGGGGGGGGGTGAGATCTCGACACTCCAACAAACGACGACCCCGAACGACGCTCAAACGAGCCTGTCACCATCGTTAACTTAATCCGTGTGATTTTTACTCGAATCATTTACAATTAATTTTCCCCGTAGTTCCTCTTCTGGGTCATCCTCTCACTCTGTGGGGGGGGGGGGGAGGAAAAAAACATGGAAAGGGCAAAGTTGACTTCGTCAAGCATCATTTAGTATCCTCTTGTGGCGTCCGGGTCCGGGACTGGAAACTGCCGAACACAACCCCTAACTGCTGGATGTGTGCACCGACACTGATAAACCGCAGTCCACCAATCCGGTGACTATGCAAAAGTTGCTCCTTTCAGTTTCTCAGTTCTAGCATGGAAAACTGAAAATGCCAACTATTCAAATCTCCCCCCATAGTAAAAGCCGATTTTACAAGAACATTTCTAAGCCCACGCTCGGAGCATTCTGACAGAGCTCTGATCTTCCGATTGGAGACTGCGGGAAACTACAATTTCGACACAACACTTCTGCTGCTCCAGGAACGGTAAGTAAATGGCACAAATTTCACAAGCACTCGGGTCATAAACTTTCGAATGGAATCATCGACCGGCAGCCAGGCAAAGCAACTCATTCTACCAAACTACTACTACTACTACTACTACTGCCAAACCGCCAACTCCACCCAAAATATGCGGTAACACACCGGGGTGGATTTACCTCAAAATAATGGCTATGCAAATGAGCATATTCTCTCGATATCTTCAAATATATGTGCAAATATTAACCCTTCTCCTGCACCCTGAGAGGCTCTTTCAAGACAAGCCTTTTACCTTTTGCAGCTACGCAACCACGGGGGACACGCGCGCGCGCGCACGAGCTCGTTCTAGCGCAGCGCATCAATTAGCTACGGGTGCACCACCGCACAATCTGCAACTAAATTACCCTCGGTCAAAATTTATTGACCATGGTTATTGTGCACTGAAGAGAAGCGCGGAATGGAAAATAATCGTTTGCGTTTAAAGCATTCTTTATCATGCTACTTTAAAAGCCATGTGATGTTGTGTTGTTTCCTGAGGTTTAGTGAACTCCCAATGACTCTTTATTTTTGTGTAAGTGAAAGAAAACATTATGGTGAAAAAAATTTCAAACGAAAGAATTAAGTAGACTCTTGTTAGTTTTAACCTTAAAATATTGAATTCTTGGTATAAATAAGGTATTGTGGCTGAAATTTAAAGAATAAATTTTAGGTACTTTGGGGAAAAAAAGGCATGCTATCGAGATAATTGGGCACAGGAATTGACACATCTCACTGAAGGAACATCAGAATAGCCTGAATGCATAATAGTGAATAATGAATGCGTAATAGTAAATGTGCCATAGATTGTTCAAAAATGTCTTTTATTCGTTTTGTTTCCCTCATAGTCTGAAATCAATGTCCTACTTGCAAGCGTGATCGTATTTAAGAAGAGCAATAAAACAACTCAAATAACGCCGTAAACGTACCGGATCGTACTCATACCTGATATCTAAACCCCCCTGACTGATTAGAATGACCGCACGAGCACACCATGTATATCTTGCCCGGCGTGCATCAATCACAATGCAAGGCAACACCGTCGGAAGTACACTTCCACCACCCCATTGCGAGATCAAAGGTTGGTGAGGTACCTGGGGCCTATAAATTCCTGAACCCGCACCATTGCATGGAATGCAAATTAAGCCACGCTCTGCCCTTAGATTGATTGCGCGTGGTCGATGGTTTTGTGCAAAGCATCAGACACGCACACACACACACATTTCTCTCGCTCGAACGAAAACGGGCCCCACGGGGTTGCAAAATATTTCACCTTTGCTGCTTCGTAAAACCACCTCTGGAAGAAATTTGAGCATTGATTCAAACCCTTTGTTCAGCGGGTTCAGCCAGCGGTCTTGGAAGAAACGATCCACTTCTAATTAAATGACCCTCCCAGAGGGTTCCACCAGCACAACGCAACGAGACCACCAACAAATCGGTTTGCAACGTAACAGAGCCCTTTCGACAAAACAAAACCGTTAGAAAATTGGAGCAAAGCACACTGCTAAGCACACACCAACGCGTTCCTTTCTCAACTTTGCTGTTTAAACGGAAAACAATACACACACACAGAGCGACACAAACTGACACCATTCACAGTTGCGTCATGTCAGCGGAGGGGAGAGGATGATATTGTGTGTTTGTGTCTAGCCGTTTTTTTTTCCAAAAAAGCCTTCTTTTTCCAGCATTAACCCATTTATTCCAGCGAAAAACCCGCTCTTCACCATTACCAGCTAACTAGCAAGCGAAGCAAACCTTCGGGCGGCTGATTGCAATTAAAAATGCAACCTTCTGCGCGTTTGCAATAATGCTGTTACGTTTTCGGGGCAAACATCGTTCCGGGGAAGGAAGAGGGGGGGTAGTTGCTGAGCTCGGGCAAGGTGCATTGTTTTAGTGTGCCATCGCTATGGTGTTGCGGTTGTTGCTGAAGGGGGATGAGGTGAATTGTTGCATGAATGTTAACCCTCTCGCTCCAAACACGACACGCTTGATGCGATTGAGTGTGTGTGTGTGTCTGTGTGTGTGTGTGTGTGTGTCTGTGTGTGCGGATCCTGCTTTAGGTCGCACGGCCAAAATTGCTTCCTCTATGATGCATATCACACGGCGATGGTGGCGGCTCGTGAACTTGACACAGTTTTCGGGTGGCGCTCGGTGTGTTGCATCAACAAATATGCACACAATTGGTGTTGATTTAAATACGCGAGCAAGTGGAAATAGGAAGACGACGACCACGGCGGGGACTCATCATTGGAGGTAATGGAGGTGCGGTGTGTGATTGTGCCCTTCATTTACCCATCACACAACACAGTGTGACACGAGACACAAAGTGTCATGTTCTCGGAATGTTACGGCTCTTTCTAGGACATATTTAAAAGGTGGCAAAACGTCTTCTTTTTCTAACCCCCACCGCCCAAAAGGTTAACAAAACACCCAGCCGATCGGAATCAATAAAGCAAAAAGGGCCATCGATGTAAAACTGTTGCTGCCACGCCGTTCGAAGATGCCGACTAAACACACTTACAAACTCTGGCACGTTGGGTGCTCCGAATGTGATAAAGGATGCCGAGCAGCAAACTTGATTGAAAATTTCCACTTTACGATCTCAACGGAGCACGCACCAATCGTGTCCAATTGTAGCCGGCGCACATGGCGGACTCGCGCACAAAGAAGAAAAGTCGGAACAAAAATCACGTACCCCCCCATAACAAAAACAAAACAAGAATAAAGGAAAACTGCACTGAAACTGGATTGAGGATATCGATCCAACGGTTGCGTATCGTTCGGTCCTTTCTCCCCGTGTCGTTTGTTTGGGTTTCCTATTCTCGGTCCTTAATTTTTCCATCTACCAGCTACTACACTTCGCTACTTCGCCCTTTGTCGGGAAGCTTTCCCGGAGGGTTTATACTAGCGGGTTCGATTGGTTTTAGCGCTGCAGCTAGTAGCTTCGCTCCCGCTGATTCCCTGATCCCGGGTGTGCGATTGTGCGCAACCGGAATTGAGCGATAGATTTCCAGGATCCGGTAATTGGTTCAATCAGTGAAAATACAGACGCAACACATCGTTGCCATGGGGCGAATACCGGGGGCAGGGGTACAGCTCCGTAACAAACCCATCTAAACCGAACGCAAAATGGTAGGAAGCGACCTCCACCACCACCACCACCACGACCGACATTGTTTGGGTTGAGCTAGCAACAACAAAAAAAGAAATCCGCCGCAAGCATCAGACGTTTTACACGGTACGTTAGAGCGGGCGGTTTTATAAATGTCTCGCGATTAGAATTTCCTTTTCAGCATTTTTATGCCTGAGAGAAATATTTTTGAACAAAAATGGATCGAAATAAAACTTGTTGTTTTGGTATTCTTGGCAGGATTTTACGAATATTTCTTCTTTGGCTTTCCTTGCAATTGGATAGACAGTATCATATTATAACAATATTTAGTAGATTTAGTAGACTTTGAATAACATTTTATGAATAACACGTTTTAACCCTGTGAAAACCCTTCCATTTAGAAATAGGAATATGGCAAAAATTTGATTGGATAAAGGATATAAGAAGAAGATTAAGAGTCATACTAAGACAAACTTAAAGATTTGTTGTCTGAAAAGCATCAGAAGCTAAAAAGTCTCAAGGTATACAACAATTCACAACTAAAACGTCGGAGAATATCGCTAAGCTATCGTACTATGTTCGGTTGAAATGGGAATTGATCAACATCGTGCTGTACCACAGTCGCCTGCCGCTACAATAGGCTACCAGTCCATTCCAGCGCAAGCGCGTGTAAATCACAAACAAAAGCTATTATCAAACATCTTTCTGAGCTGAGCTTAATTGCTCCAAATTTATCAATAATCTGGTGAACAAAAAAAAAACCCCCTGTAAGCATCTCCCAACGAAAAGCTCAATTTTTCGCTGTAAGCAAATGGCAATATTTCACACCGAGCTCCATGCAAATCAGCGTAACGGATGGAACCATTCGAGCGGCTTTTCCCACGATGCCGCACCACAAGCAAGCAATAGCGTTCGCGCACGGCCGATGGGAATGAATTGAACGATTGAAAATAAATGTAAGGGAAATCAAAACGGACCGATTCGTTCCGAACATTCATCCACGGGAACACAAAAAACTCCCCTCCCCGGCAAGTAAATTCTGTCGAATAGAGTTGTGTATGTTTGGTGTTTGGTTGGAAACTTTGTGTGCGATCGAATTATTAAAATATTGCCATCGGCATACCAGAGTGGTGGCCAACCGTACAGATCAGAATTCCTAAACACTTCCCCCAAACCGCTCCTCCAGCGCTCCAACCAGCTGCTGCTGTCCAAATTCCATCAAATCTCCCCCTCAGATTGTATGGAGCCGGAGCCGGAACGAAACGAGAACACAGCGCAAGAATCATCGGGGCAGCATCATCAAACCGTGCAGCATATAATAATGTTCAAGGTCAGCCGCACGCGAGCTGTCTCGCTTTGCCATGAACCCATGGCTCGACGCTTCGGCCACCCAATCTTCCCTTCCCACCACCGCCAAATGCTCTCTTGTTAGTGTGCTTAGACACACTTCGATACAAAACGTAACAATTCGTGCCTCGTTCTCCGCGGCAGCAGCACAATCGACACAAAACGCAACCTCCAAACTGATGGGTGAACCACACATTCGAGACTTTGTGTGCGAGAGTGGGGGAGGGGGGGGGGCAGAAAAAATGGGAAGATGATACCTTCGCCACGCTGTAGCCAGTCTGGCCATTCTCATTCATGCTCGACCCTTGACGCACCGACTGCTGCTCGACAATCGCGGGCATTGAAATTGCTGTGGTGGATATGTGGTGTGCTTCACGTTTCAATTAAAAACACGGTATGAAATGATTGATTCCAGCGACGGGCTCACGATATCAGTCGACCTTCGCGGTGCTGTGGTGCTTCCAGAGAGGCTTACCTGTAACGAGACGAGATCGGAAAGGGAAAAATAAATATTAGTAAAGGAAATGATGAGAACAAAAAAAAACGGAAGGATGAAATCATGACGTGTTCCGTCCTGTTCAGAGAGCGCTTCAATGGCATTACATCAGCCATTCGAACGGGCTCCAATTCTAACGGCTAGAATTCACACACAGCGCACAATCGAACTCGAAAGACCAAACGTGCCAATCATAATCAGTTGAAACTAGCGATTGAACACGCGAAGAAGGTCCATTCCTGACAGCTTCATCATCCACGGCATGATAATTTCTTTCGCAAACAAGACTCCATCCCGAGGATAACCCAGTTAGCCACCGGGAAAGACCGAGATGACGCACCAAATCCCACAGCTAATATTCTGACTCATCCGTGCAGCCCGCGCCCAGCCGGTTGTGCAAAGTGTCACTATCTTTATTTTACTCCATACCCCTCAAGAGAAAGCGGCAATGGTGTGGAATTAAATTATTAATTTAAAGTTGCAAAAACAACACACCACGCCTGGCTACCATTGGTCTGCTAGTCGCTCGGAAAGATCAGGTAGGTAGAAAAGTAGGTAAGCAGTGTGCCATGGCAACGTGCTCATAGTTTGCACAAGCTCGTTCGGTTGGTGGAATTGAGGTTGCGCAAAAAAAAATGTAGCCCAAGCTTTCGTGTCATTCAAAGAGGCGGAATTGTGTTTTAAGATTTACGACCACTGCCCTTTGTCAGTTGTTTAATAGACCGAGTTGTCGGGATTCAGAAGTTCATGAAGCACACTATAATTGGAGCTCTTGAAGTATTTATTCGTTTGAGCCGTGTGTTCAGGATTCTTTTACTCAGTAGAACAATGAAACGCTACTATGTACATCCATAAAAGTAAAAAAAAGTATCTTGGGATGTTTTCGGGCACAGTTATTCCCCAGATAACGATGACAGAATTCCCCGGACAGAGTTATTAAATCAATCTTTTGAAAGTTAATTACCTATTGAAACACAGGCCAGGCAAGATCATAAATTTAAAATTGATACCTTGTGGTTCCTAGAATTTCTACTTCAGCCTTTCAGACGGCTATGATCCTGTTCCAAAAGCTTTTGATGTCTTCTAACATCTAGCAGGTTTTGAGCATAAAATATCCGCTCAGAGTTTTAGAAGACCTTCTAGTACGCTTAGATCTAAGAAGATTACAACGGCAGCTTGAGAATTCATGGAATTCTACCACTGGACTACAGCTCTACCATGATTTATCTTACAAAGTGGCAATTAAGCTTTGTTCCGACAACCAAGTTCCATAAAGAACTCCAACGTAGTTAGTCGTGTTTGATGTAGAATGCATTTTACTCAAGCTTTTTTGTTAGCAAATCCAACATCAATCGGAACATTTTAATCCCTGAACTACCAATCTAGCGCCAATTTGACAGCACACGACTAACACAGCATGACAGCATTTTCTCCATCCAAACTACCATAAAAAAGACCTGTACCGAGTGCTTTATAGAGCCATTCACTAGAAAACACTCCATACTTGATGGAATGTGACGGAATTTGAGCTCCGAACGGTACACTACACCACCGCGGCTTCCGGCAGCTTGTCAAATGCAACTAGCACTGATGATGGACAACCCTGATGGAAAGGCAGGCGCGCTCTTACAGTGACCGCGCTCCGGATTTAGTCGTCCCCCTTTTTGGTACACTTAACAGCCCGATGCATCCAAAGTGCAGCGTTCGCGCGGGTTTTATAATGCACTTTCTCAACGAACTTTCACACAGCCGGTACCCGGTTTCCAACAAGGAAACATTGAGGATTTGTTCCACATTTTTTCACCACACTCGTTGCTGCATACGTACCGGGGCGTGTGGCTGTGTGCCCCACTGTGGAGATAATTTTAATGTTCTGAATTTCATGCTGCTTTATGCATTTCATTGCACCATCATCGTGAAGCATGCCGAGCTGACGAGCTTTAGATCGCTGCACTCAACACACTTTTGATTCACTGTTGCAGTTCCCCGTCCGGGATATGCAAAAAAAACCACCCACATCTACGTCCCATTTCAAGGTAACGCCGAGTGACACGATGCGGTACTATAATCCAGTTCACTATCCCAGCTTCCAGGCTGCGACGACAGCCTACGTGATGGTGCAATTTGTTCAACTGCCAGTGCTGCTGCTGATTTGCAACCGTCATTTTCATGCACTTTCGTCCTGTGCTGTTGTGCGCAGATTCCGCTCGCAGTGGCACACATTTCCTTCGATAAATGATAAACTACGCCGTTTCACTTCGTCCCCAAATAGCCCGTTTTTGCCGTTTTGCCATTTGCCTTAAAAGGGTAATTAACCGGGTAGGGGGAAACGATGGTTTTCAGGTGAGCAATGGCTTGCTCGAGAGGATGCTAAGCGCACACGCGACGGTAAATTTTACACGTCTAATTATCTCAACACTTCCCCGCTCCGGCAACCTTAGTCACTTACCGTTGTGCAGCGAGTTGGTGAGAATGCAGGGCGGATATTTGGTCGGCAAATTCAAGGCACTATATTCCGGTAGGGCGAACACCGACTACTGGTTCTACGCAACGAAAATGCTAATTATAGCCAACATCTCCGTAGGGTCTGTCCCGTGCGCTATGGCGCATGGACGGCTCCGGAATGTGCATGGGAATGTTGGCCCACACGACACAATGGTGGCAGGTGAGAACATCGATGTGCCGGTAGCGCTTACACTTACAACAAAGCGAACCGACTAGGGGGGGAATGATGATGATCATCATCATCGGTGATTTCGCTAAGCACATCGCTGCCTGATTCATGATTATGGTCCACTCTCATCAGCGTATCAGTGCTACTACAACATAATAAATTCAGCTTCCTTTCTCGCACCCTCCCGGTGACTTCTCCATGTCGATCTCGTTGCGAGTCGTAACTTGGGACACCTAGCGTGATAGCACCCCCCACGAAAGGGCGTCAGCATGGCAACTTGGGACTCGGCTGGTAATTGTTGCACCCTCACACAAAGGGTTGCATGTTGTGGGGGGTTAGGAATTTCGGTGTTGGATGCCGATGACAACATCGTTTCACGGTTTAATGATGGTATGCATGATCCAAGCACAGCCAGGCGTCAAACTATGATCTGATCGTGAAGAATGCGTTGCTTAGCTAAGGTGACACACGAAGTAATGACAATAATCATTGCAGTTGCTAATCCACCAGCAACGGCCACACAGGCAGTACTCTAGCGATCGATAGAGATACATGTTCATGCATATTTATGCGAGAAACAGCAGTTGAAGTAGAGCTTGATGGCCAATGTGTCAGGTTGCTATAGAATAATTTAACGTGCTTGAAGAATTGGAGAATTGGAGAAATAAAGAATAGGACAATTGGAGAATTGGAGAATTAAAGAAATCGGTATTGATCAAAGTCTCAATCAAGTTCTCCATTTGACAATCGGGAATAGCAAGGTTCTCTATAAGATTTTTCTACTCTTCCCAATCTCCATACAATGTTCCATAAGGTCTAGATAGTTAGTGTTGAGACACAGGCACGGAAGCCCTGTCGTCTAATCGTGTTCAACGAAACACGGAGATTGTTCCGTTGAGCTTTGAGCTTTCGGCTCGGGTGATTAGTTTATAAGTATAAGTGTAGTTCTACAAATAAACCCTCTTACTAATTTTGCAACTGAACAAGCCACAACCGCCGGTAAATATCTAACGCTAGAAAAGTTACACCGAAACACGAAAGAAAAGATTATCCGAAATCGTAAGTTTGAACAGTTAGTTATCTTGATCTGATTCCCATAGAACAACGAATTCTAGTTGATATTTTCTTTTAGAGGAATGTTTCGATAGTTTACTGACAGTTTGACAGTTTACTGACAGTTATATGAACCAAAAATTCATAGTTTCGTTTTTAATTGAAAACACATAGTCTTTTAGAGAAAAAAAAACGAGTTTTACAGCTTTATCTGTTAAACAGAAAAATACTAATTTCGATTTTTGTTGTAGAAAAAGGTACTTGATAACAATACCAATTTATGTAATTGTTATTAAATGGTCCAGGTACAGAATCAAAGGTTTTTTACCATTTTCATGCTAAGGATTTCAAGTTACCTTACGTCAAAAGTATAAATAACCTCGCCTTGAACATTTTTTTTGTCCTAAAACTGGTAAGCAACCAATGTCACATTGCAAACCCTAATCAACTATCAAATGCCATTACACATCGCAGCGCCTGTCCTTTACTGTTTTCACCACCAATGTCAGTTTTTTTTCCAAAAGAACAAAACAAAAAAAAGGTATCATCCTTCCCAAGTGAAAGCAAACCAAACCAACAAACAGACGTGCGCTAATGATTCTAAAGCTTCTTACTCCCACGGGACACACGCTTCCCTTCCCTAGGACACCAAAAGGAAAGGGCCAATTTTCCAGCGAAACATCTAGTTTCCGCTCGCTTCCTAGCCCCCATTTCTAATCAGCTTCCTACGCCGATTCGCCGGCTACCTGTGCTCTGTTTCGGTTTGGCACATAGCTTCACATAGCCTTCCTTCGGTTTCGGTGTCCTCGTTAATTCCATCCGCCCGCGTTTTGATTCCCTGCGGACAGTAAACGGGACTTGACTTTCCGGTGAACCGATTAGGTGAAAACGGAAGAGAAAAAAATGCTGGAAAATTCGCACTCTGATCGATTCCACGCCAACAAAAAGACGTTAGACAGCAAGAAGCAAGTAAAATCCGCCATACACCAACCATACACACACACTTCGACAAACTGCGTCGTCTTATCGCGCCCCCTAGAAAACCGTTAACCGATCAAGCCGTGGGCCCCGGATACGTTGGGAGGTGCTGTAGCTCTAAAAAGTGCTGCGATTCCCATAAACTTCTGAATAATGTAATAAATCATACTTCCCGAGCCAAAAACTCCCCCCGTCCAGCAAACGTGGAGCATTTGTGGGCAGGTGTGTCGGCCATGGGGTGGGCCCCGACGGGTTTTTCGTTTCACCTTCCCCGCCAAAGGGTATATGCAGGATGTTGTTCCTTCACCAACACGTTGCGGTTAGCCGCACCAAACCACGGCGGGGTTGTGCTTTTTTTCTAGTTAATATCCTTATTTTGTAGTAGAGGTTGCGTGCCGATGAAGGAAGTGAGCGCTTTTTGGTATTTTCTTCGTTTTTGGTTTAGGGACCCACACTGAACCACCACCGCTTTCATGTGCGTTCTGGTGTTTCTGGTGGTAAAGGAAGTGGTGTTTTTTCTTCTTATAAATTGTGCTTTTTCCCTCTGTTTTCTTATTCGTAACAACACGTGGCGACGGATAAAAGGTAAATTATGGAAGCAATATAGTACACACGTGCACTGGGGCCGTCGCTTACGCGCAGACGGGCAAGAAAAGAAAACACCGAGACACCGGCAACATAGTTCCCAGACACAATGTGCCGGGGTTGGTTGCCTTCGTCAGATGGACCAGCCTTGTTTTGAAACGCTTGTCGGAACGCTCATATCGAACCATCGGATCAATAGTGCGACATTTGGGTACACGCACGGCTTGGCAAAGGTTCAAAAAGTCACCAGCCCACCCCCACACCACACGGTGCAAACGGTGCAGGAAAGGGCAATAAATCTTTGCTTGAGTGCTGCTTCAGAGAGCAAAACAACAAACCAATGTGTCGGGTGAGATTTTGCACAACGTTTCGGGGAGAATACGATTTTTTGGTGCAGTTTTAGGTGTTAAAACCGCCTGAAAGTATGCAATATGCTATGCAAAACACCGCTTTTTAGAAAACATGTCACAAAACATGTCACCAAGACGCGTCGTTCTCGTTGCGGCAGGCTTACGAAACGGGCACATAATTACATTAACTCGTATTAGAAACGCCCTTCCGCTTCTGTGCGGGCACAAACTCTTTTGCACAAGCTTTTAACCTTATTAAATCACCTTAAGACACCTCATTTCAGGCTCGTTCGTAGGGAAACGTCACACTGCTGTTCACACACAATGGCGGCGCGCTTGTAATATTATCTAAGTCACCTTCCATCACCGCGCGGGCATGCGCTCGATCGAATAAATAATTGCATTTCATCATAAACATCATCATCAACGCTGCCATGCCATTGCTCTTTGGCCGTCGGCGGCCATAATCCGCTTTAACCTCGTTTCCACCCGCCCGCCGGACCGGTGCTTTATGACGAAACGCGCGATTTTCACCAAATGTAAGAGCACGAAAAGCATAAATACCAAAACACAGACGCCGAGCAAGGGGTTTTTCAACGAAAAAAAAACACACACACACACACAAAACCATCAAATCATAAAGCTGTACCTTCACCGTCTCATTTTTCAAGCTACGGCCCCGGCGCTCCGAATGTTAAACGAATCGGTTAAGTTTTCACAGCCACAAACGTAGTTTGCCGATCACGCTGCTGCGCCAAGA
Source organism: Anopheles melas (assembly GCA_000473525.2). Classification (NCBI taxonomy): domain Eukaryota; kingdom Metazoa; phylum Arthropoda; class Insecta; order Diptera; family Culicidae; genus Anopheles; species Anopheles melas. The sequence goes on along the minus strand of AXCO02001584.1, from coordinate 434 downwards.
CAAATTTGACAGCATCTCTTGCGCTCGAAATGCAACGACGAGTCGAGTCGAGAGTACGGCTCGTGCCTCGTGTTGTCTCTCCAGTTTGCATAATCTCCGACACCGACGAGCGTTCAAATAAAGTTGATCCAATAAATGCCACTGTTGGACGGACTTGGACGATGTGCAGAGCAGGCGGTTTGGAGCAGTGCACGGAGGTTAATAATAAGGAAACAAACGGCAATGTGCGGCTTCACTAAAGATCACTCAGAGTTAACGAGCGGTGCGGTTGGGAAGCGATAAGCCACCATTCCATTTGCGAGAAAGACATAATCTATAACATTACTTTTTTTTCTGTTGCTGCTGCTGCTTCTTCAACATTTCTTGCTTTGCTGCGGTTAAGTAATCTAACCTCAACGAGATCACCAACGAGATTCAAATCGGGGGGGGGGGGG
>KI919695.1:26964-44274 GCA_000473525.2 Anopheles melas | reverse complement strand
CTTCTTCTTCTCGTTCTTCTTTTTTTTCCTCTTCTTCTTCTTTTTCTTCCAAAACAACATTATGATAAAAATTGCTACAACGATGTATCTAAAACATAATAGATAATTAAGAAAAAAAATGCGAATAATTGTCTTTTTTTCTTAATATTTTTTTTGCTATTTTTATTTATATTTTTGTTATAACTATCTTTACTTACTTGCTTTCAATTGACTTCTAAACCTTATTCACAAGAAAATCCCACTGGTACACCCAGTGATCGCATTTCCCTCCAACCCGATGGAGTCACCTGGTGCTTCACCGCAGCAGGCGATACTGTGCTCGCGGCTAATTTTCACCCCCGTACATGGTTTTCCCACTTTCACTGGCAGCCCATTGTTTCACTTTCATTACAGCTTTGCTCGCTGCCAGTCCTTGCCTCCCCCCCCCCTCCCCCCCCGTTCCGTTTCCCCTTTGGTGCATCGATCCGCCATAGCGCGATAAGCGTGAGCACTGCACATTTGCATTCGGACGATCGAACAAACGCGGCCCATAGTGCAGCCTGAGCCACGCTCAGGACGCTCTTTCTCTCTCTCTCTCCTTGTTGGTTTAATTTTTCCCCATCCACAACTACACGCACAAAGCCGGTTGCAATGACAAAAAAAAATAGTCACCCGGCAACTGTATGTAAAATGTGTTTCCCCTTTTTCTCGCTCACCCACACAAGTTCACGAAAAAAAAATACAAAAAAAATGGACGAACAAGTTGAAGGTTGCATTTCGACAATTTCGCCCATGTATAAGGGAGGTTTTTTTCTTTCTTTCCTTCCTCTTGCTCTCACTCACCCGCACCCCCACGCGTGGATGCACCAACGGTTTCGTTGGTTTGTGGGAAAAGAGTGCGTCCCCCCATTGTGTCTCTCAACCCAGTCAGTCAAAAGGATTCTCCGAAGAGAGGGATACATACAGCGAAAGAGAGACAGTGAGCGAGAGTGTGAGTCAAAAAGACCGGGACTCTCATCCCCCCATAAGCCGTCCAGCTGTCTCTTTCCTTTGCACACTCTGCAACGCGCTCACTGAATGTGCTCGCCCCAAGTATATATCGCTCCATCTCGCTCGTTGTCGAGTCTCAACCCCTCTGGAGCGAAAATCTCGGAAATCTCCCATCCGTTGCCGAGAGCGAGAGAGAGAGAGAGCGCGCACGCACTGGTGAGCAGCGGCGCGGTTCCGCGAACCAGCTAAAATAGAAAACAGAGAAAACGCACTCAGTCTGTAATATGCTCTTTATCCGTTCGGCGGCACCAGCAGCAGCAGCAGCGGCCGCACTTGTGATCCCGGTGTGGAATTATTATTATTTTGTTATTCAAAAGTCTGGCCCTCCTTCCCTCCCCCAAACAAACCGCCATCTCCCGCCCCGAGTCCCCCAGTTTACCGTTTAAAAGTTGGTTCCGCGCACTGCCTCGGTGTTTCGGTGTTGGCGGGGTTTCCGAAATTTGCGCGCGCGGCTCCGTGTTGCGTGCTACTGCAAGGGTTGCTCCGAGTGATTAGCACCGAAAGGTTTACGTTCATCTTCAGGTGGCTCAAGTTTTCGGGGTTTGAAATCATTATTAGCTGCAACCCGCCGCGGGAGAGCAACTCCGGATAAGAGAAGGTTTCAGTGTGAAACGACTAATACACGGTACGTGCTAGTGTGGGAGCAGCTCCGAGGTATTGCAACAGTCTAAAAGTGTACGGTGGCAGATTTGGGGCTGAGAGGTGTTTCCTTTTTTTAGTGGTGCAATTTTATTTTTTTTCTCATCAAAAGTGTGTTAGTGTATACGTGGCCTCCGCTTAAGTAGATGTGTGCGACCGTCGCGCTGCATTAGAAAATTCTGAAGGGAATATGATATGGTACCTGTCTGTCAGGCCCTTTCGGGCTACGCGTCGCAAACGTGTGCAAACCTTCCCTTCCTTGTGCTCAATTTCCTGTGAAAATCTGATGTCACGCACCTCGCGCACACCGTGTCTCTTCATCCCGTCTCCATGACGATTACGTCGGCGATCGACAAAATTCTTTTTTCCCTCCCCTTTGGTGAGGGGCTTTTTTTGTGTAGCTTCTCTTGCTTCGTTCTTTCTCCTCTGGCTTCTGGTCATCATCGCCGTCATCATCACGAAAAAAGAGAATCTCACACATATACAGAGCACGCCACTACTACTGCTAAACACATACACCCAAAAAAAAAACGACACAAGAACGGCCACGACGAAACTAACACCACGTCGGAAACGGCGGGATGTTCCGCTTTTCCGTTTGATGGGCCGCGCGCGCGATTACACCACCGAGTCTCCGAAACGGTTCGCGGTACATGTCTGTGTGTGTGTGTGTCAGTGCCGGTGATATTCGGGCATTTTTTTTTGGGGTGGGTAACAGATATATATATATTTTTCTCGACCGGTCACGGGGATGAAGGAGAAAAAATGGTACGGCAGCCTTGTTTTCCGACTGCTCTGCCAGTTCGCTCTTGGATCCTCGACCGCTCTGCACCTTCCAACATTCGACAAGCCGAGATGGATGCGAAGTGGCGTGCGTCGTGGCACGGCGTGTATGTGTGGGTGGAATGGGGAGCATGCAGGCAGAGTGGAATTGACACACCAAAAAATGACATTTTTCCCGCTTTGTCTTCTGTGCGGCCTGTCGGATAGCTGAAGGAAGGTCTGACTGATGCATGGAGTCGTCGCACGAAACGTTAAATGATTGAGGGAGCGTTTGATAGTGCACGATTACTTCTAGCTGCATTAGTGGTAGCAGTAGTAAGGGGTGTTGATGAGATATTGCTAGGATTGCATCTTCTTGGACATAAAATTGAGCATTTTTTCCTACGTAACATGTCTGTCATGTCTTTTGTCACAAGCACTTACAATGAGGCTAAGTGTAAACGTTACGAAAACGGATTATTTAAATGCGTTACAGGGCGTTACGGTTCCGAGCATCCCTTATGCACTGGAGTGTGACTATTACTAATACTGTGTGTTTCTCTTTCTAGGTACTGCATCCTGCGGGACCGATTTTCGGCATGCATTAGTTCATCTAAAAGACAAATAGTTTGAAGCAAAAAACAACAAGTTTTTAACCCTTTCTGTGTGAACTTTGGAAATACAAACGGGGCAACGGAAAGCATGTGAAAGTGTGTTTTTTGAAGTGCTAAAGTTGTGTTGAAACCGAATTCTGCCAATTCTGCAACGCGCAACCAGTTACAGAAGCCACAGACACAGGCCGCAAAAATATGTAGAAGAGTCCAAACATCTGATACGATTTGTCATATCGTTTTGTGTTTTTTTTTTTGCTTTTCCTTTTGCGCTCCATTGTTTTTACGATACAAAAACCCCAACCCAACAGTGTGTTAAGTTTTAGTGTGTGAAAATTCAAGTGACAGTGTGTGCTTCATCCCGAATATTGCTCTTCTTTTCTCACCCATGTTTGGCAGAACTTAAAAAAAAAAAAAAAACGGGAGTAGCTTACCAAAATCGTTCAGTAAAACAGTCACTTACGCTAAATCGACAACGCTCTGCAAACTGTATTTTCAATCCATGCAACAAACACACACACACAGTGCCGGTATTAGCTGCTGTCAAAATTACAAGCTCACAAGCTAACGTGTAACGCCCAGGGAACATTTTAAGTGAGGCATAGTTAACCAAAAAAAAGCAAAAAAAAGGAAAAACCCGCAACTAAAACGGTGCCAACAACGGACAAAGTAATGCAAAAAGTATGAAACAATTTGCCCGGTACGATTAATTTGTCTCGCGCGGGTCAATACCACCAACGCCACCGCCGCCAACTCAAGGCTCAAGGACGAGGACAGAGCGCGCCCGTTTGCTAAAATTGGGAACCGTTTAAAATTGCATTAACCAGCGCTCGGGGGAGAAAATAGTTGCACTTTTTCGCGAACATCACCGATAACAGAGAAAAAAAGAAGAAGCCCGCGCGTGTGTCCATTTGCTCCACTGCTGTGGATTTAACCAACGTTGCGCAAGTAATTAGAATGGCTGGCGGAAAAGCTGGCGCTGCTGGTGGAACTGCTGCCGCCCGGTGGTGGTGCTGCTGTCGTCGATGAACAGCCCGGCCCGCGAAGTTTCGCGCTTAGTGCGTCCTGCAGTGCGAAGCGCCCGCCGATCCAGAGCATAACGTTTGACCCGGAGCATTACATCGGTGTGCTCTGCCTGGACGCGTCCGCGTCCGCTTTCAAACGTTCCAAACGCAACAAAACGGTGTTGATAAGGTGTGTGCGTGTGTGTCTGTTTGTGATGAAGTGCGTGTGTGAGATGTTGTTTTAGTTCATTACCTATTTTGTTCTGATAGAAGTGTGACCAAGACTATAATTTGAGCAAAGTCGGCAAGAAACAAGCGTTAGCGAGGGAAAGAGCAGAAATACAACAAACACACCGTTTATTACCGCTGCTCTGCGCGCGTGCAGCCGTTTGGCGTGTCTTCCTGCTTGATTTTTGGCGTAACCTTTTACATTGTGGTAAGTTGTATGTTTTAGTATGTTGTGAAATGAATTGTTCATGAGGGTCATAAACGTGCGATTCGATGCAATGCGTTCAATTTAAATGTATTCGATGAAATGTACACCAACCGACTGCTATAAAATAATGACCATTAAAATACTCACGATACCGGTGCAGTATTGTATCGATGCCATACAAAATATTAAAATTTTGCAATGATTTATCAGAATATAATGAAGCTTAGACTAGCCAAGCTGTAATTAGGACACGACTGAGGCTAATTGCTGAAAAATAATCATAATGCAATATAATTAACCTCGAACATGTTGAATTATAGCTTCTTGTTGCTTGTGTTGATTTGATCTTGCAATGATTTGATGGTCGTTTTACTATTCAGAATGAAATGCTTACAAATTGGGCAACCATGTTACAAACATTATTCTCCATCGTTAGTCTTATCACTCAAATAATAATATGAACTTTCAAATATAATTTGAATTTGGCCCGGTTACAGGATTAAAACAAATTATAACTTTAAGATGCGTTGCAAAGCATTTGTTAAAAGACATCGCCAATTACTGGTGACTTTTAAGGGAAACACTTAAAGAAACTGATTCAGAACTCATACCGATCCTGCGAATGATCCTGAACGTATGTCGATTCTGGAGTTTTACAGATCTCATACTGACACTGGAACTTACTCCAATCCCATGCAGGCGTTACAATTAGTCATAAACCTACACTGGTCCTGATCTTAACTCCTTACCGGTTCTAAAACTGATCCTGACATCATACTGTTCAAGGAATTGATCCCGAGCCTATACCGGGTTTGGAATTGATCTTGACTCTATATTGATGCTGGAGCTGATCCCAGACCCATACTGGTACTTGAACTGATTAAGATTCCATATCGGTCCTGAAACAGATCATGGCCCCATTTTAGGCCCTGATTCTGCTCCCATTTTAGTTCAAAAATAGTACCTGCATCTGTCTCAGTCGTGGAACTATCAAATCCAGTGGTTTTCATTTTTTTAGCATTAGCGAACCCCGCAGTATTGGGCGTCAACAAAATGCCCGTCCTGGGTTCTAGTCTCGGATGGACCGTCGCCCTAAGCAAAGATTGACGTCCGTCTGCGTGGTTCTTAGTAAGTCTTGTTGCAGTTTTTTGTTTTGTAGAAATATTGTTCCGACATTTCCATACATACCTGGATTCGCACCTACCTAAAGTAGGAAACCTATTTTCTGTCTTTGAGGCTTCCTGAACAGTTCTTTTGATCACTTTTTGGAATACTTTTCTCGCACGTTGTAGATGACATGCTTAAACTATGTTTCAGCTAAAAATTAGGGCCATAAATGGAAAAATCTCGAAAACTACGGAAAACGTTAATCTAGTGAATTCTGTCGATAATTTGTATCATTCTTCTACATATCTTCCAAAACACCAAAAACTAAGTTGCGTTTTCCATAATCAAAACGGTTACCATTGTATGGATGTAAACTAAGCAAGAAGCATCCAAGCAACTGCTGGAAAGTAACGCTGATCAGCCTAAAGGAGAAAGAACTCGGTTGAAGCCAAAGCCTCTCTAAAATATAATAAATAGAAGAAGATCAGCATTTACTAGAATTTTATTGTAGAGATTAAAAAAAAAAAACTATCTCCACAAAATTTCCTCAATGCAAGGAGCATCTCCCAAGTCTCCCTTTTCAACTCCAATGTTTCTTAAAAAGGTTTTATAAGAAGCATTTATTGTGAAGAATGTTCGTTTGTTCAACAAGTGTTAACTGAGATTTTTTTTTTCGTGATTTTCTGTGTTCGTCTTTGTTGAGGAGATTGAACTCTTTTCACCCTTTTTCTCGTGCCACCAGCGAAATGCGCTTCCCTCGATGTATATTCCATCGTAAAAAAAAATCGCCAGTCCATGCACGTGTGTGCACTTTTCGGGTGATGTCTTTGAAAACCGGATTTCTTCACTGTGTGTGTGTGTTTTTTTTGTTTGTGTCCGGTTTGCTCTCATAATCAGGTCTACCCAAATTCGGCCACAAGTTGCAAAACCAGAAATACGACTCTTTCAAATGGGTATGGGTCGTTTGAAGTTTGGTTGGTTTTATCTATGCAAAAGAGCATTATTGAATTTAAAAAAAAAACAAACGACCGTACAATGATATTAGAAAGGAAATGACACACGAGCTGGAAGGAGAATGTGATGGTGGAGAAAATTCCGAGCTGATTTGTCGCCGCCGTTGTAGCCGTTGTGATAGTTTGAAAAAATGCTTCTCGACAAGTGCAAAATTTAATATTAAAATAAAACCAATTCTGATCAGCTTGAAACTGCACATTGGTGCAGCGAAAGACTGGCAACGTAAATGACCTCTAAAAACGCATACTTGTGCCGTATTTTGTTTGCTGTAGAGGGGACACCCCGCTCCGCAACGAACTGCAGATCGTATCGGCACCGCGGTAGCGCCTGGGATTGACCAATAAGGAAGAGAAGAAATTAAGTAAAACGAACCAGCAGCAGCAGCAACAAACGCACACACGAAAACGAAAAACCGCGCTATATGCACACGAAATTCGAGCGGGATTCGAGCTGCTACGTGTATACCGAAAACACCAGCAACCGGTCTCCGGGGCGACCGGACCGGCCGTCCGTCCCTCGCCGTCGGTGGCATCGGTGGGCCGCGTTGTCTTTTCGGTCGGCCGCGGTCGTTGGTTCTAGCGCGACGCGACGCGAACCCACCCCGAAAAGAGACGATAATTGCGAGCGCCGAGTGCACGCGCAAGAGTGTAAAGAGGAAGAAGCAGTAACTAGCAGCGAAAAAAAAAATAACAACCTAATCGAAACAAATCTGCGAACACACGGCCAGGGCCCTGCTAGCGCGGGAGTGAGGCGGCGTGTGTGTGTGTGTGTGTGTCAGTGCACAATCGATGAGGGGTGAGCTGCAAAACACAAACAGACACACGGGGGTGTGCGGGGGATGAAAAGGGCAGCAGGAACGGATGGAACGGAATAATACAACAACGGACATTCAAAGTACGGTAACAAGTGGAAGCGAAGAGTCGCGCGAGCGTGTGTGTGTGTGCAGCAATAAAAGAGTAAAAACGGCCATGGAAGCGAAACGGCGAAGAACGCGGAATGCGCGCGCGTTCTTCCGCTGGCGAATTTTGCCCACACAATAACCGCGCCAAAACGCCGACCGTGTAATGGGTGGGGGGGGGGGGGAGGACGTTGCGCCGACTGGGGCGACTGGGCGGGAGGGCGTTGGCGCGTCAAGCAAGAGGGAGGGTTTGCCAAAAAAAAAAAAAAAAACAAAATTCGCGCACTACACACACGACGCAGCCCCACGCTAACTTAGCCTGTCCGTGGATACCAGCTTGTTTCGTACGATACAAAGATCGATTCTGGTGTTTATGAATGCGGTTCTGGGTTTTTTGGGGCCGCCGAGCAAGAGATTCACCGATGTGCCAGAGTGTGTCACAGTTTCTGCCGTGCTGTGTTGCTTTATAATGGTTTCCGGAGTTTTGCTATTTAAATGCATAAAGTATTTAAGTGGTTAGATAATATTGCTACATAATTACAAACGTTATACATTTGGCACTCGCTCGTTTTATCTTATTTGCTACATTTCTCTCTTTCGTTTTGTTCACCAATTATGGTATTTAATTTTCTTTTTTTTTGTATACAGATGTTAGATGTTTTTATTCAAATATGAGCATTTAAAGTTTTTTTTTATTGTTATGATCTTGTTTGTAAATATTTAGTGTTCTGGTAGCCTTAATATTGGGAATTTCTATTCAGATCTTATTGTCTTTAAACGTTCTTAGACGACATTACACATTAACATTCAGGTAACATACAGTAGTTGCCACGAAATTTTTGCTCCAAGGCATCAATTTTTGACAGTGCGTATAAATGTTTCATTCCAAGGCATCAATTTTTGGCAGTGCGCATACATTTTTTACTCTAACGCACCTATTTTTGTCTGTAAGTCATCAGTGTGAAATTCTTGTAGGAATCGTGATAATTTTACAAGAGATATTCGAGTAGATTTTTGACAATTGTAATTTTAAATCAGATAAACAACACAAAAACCATGTAATTTGATTGTTATTGAGAGAAAAATAATGACATTATTTTTCTCAAGCCATTTGTGTATGCAAAATATATAGCATTTTTTTTCGCTTCATTAAAACTTACAAAATATGAATAAAATTTGTTATATTTTTAATTCAATCAACGCAATTATTCACTACCTTACTTAATTTCAATAATTTCCGAACACACAGTTTCAGAAATTACGCTAAATTTTGTAAATAAAGCGATTGACTCGCAGTCAAAAATTGATGGCTTAGAGACAAACATTTATGAGCACTGTCAAAAATTGTGTGCCTTCGAGGCAAAAATTGTGACACGTTGTCAAAAATGGTGTGCCTTCGAGATAAAAATAGGTGAGATAGAGTCAAAATTTAGCGGCAACGATTGTAATTAGCTATCTTTAGTCTTTCTCTTGTATTGGCCCAGTCTCTCTTGACGCTTGAAGTATTGTCATTTAAAAATGTCTTGTTTGATCTAGTTTATTTCTTCATTTCATTCTTTTTATACATGATTTTAAATTTAATCATTATGTCGTGGTCGTCATAACTTTCTATTATTCTTTTGTTTTATTTTCTAAGACGTTGAAAGGTGTCGTTGGTGGTCTGTTTATTTTCTCTATTTGTTGAAAAGATTTTGTTTGAAACTATTTGTCTGATTATAAGATCGCATTGATTTAGTACCTCGATTTCCTATTGTAACTGGCTTTATTTTAAATCTTTATGTTTACTAATGATACTGAGTTACTTCATGCTGAGTTACTGAGTTAATTTTTTTAAAGAAAAATAATACATTTTCATGCACATTACAGTTTTATAGTGTTTCTTTTCTTTAGTTTTATTATGTTATGGTTGTATTTTTATTGTCGTTTGGGACAATAATGTACAATTTTACATTTACTTTACTAAAATTTAGTAATTGATAATTAATGAGACTTTAACAATGGTTCTTAAAAATCTAACAGTTTATTTGATTATTTTATTTAATTTTAAGAATACAGTCTGCAATAAAAAAAATGAGTTTTTAGAGCTATTTTCTCTCACAAACGAACGATGTTTGTCCACTGTTTTGCACCATCTGGGTGCCAGAAACTTTTCAACCGATGGGCAAATTACACAACCAAACCTTCCAAAATAAAATAAAACACAAACGCCATCCGCACCCTCACCCGCTGCCAACCCATTCCCTTATTCTACCACTGTTCCAGCAAAACCCTATGCATGTTTATGTGTTCTTTGCCATTTTTGCTTTGCATTTTTGGCTGTCTGTTTTGTTTGTCTGTGCGCTGTGCCCCAAAATTCCTGGAAAAGACTGCGACTAGCGACAACATGTTCGGGGTGTATGGTGCATGGTGACCGACCAAATGGGGTGTACGATGCAGGAGGGGTTGTGCGCTGGAGATGGTAAACATTTCGATGTTTCGGTCGCTCACGCAACACGGAATCGTGCAACCCTCTACATGCGCCCCTGTTTTGTGCCTGTTTATTTTGCTCTTCAGCTTCGTGTGCGTGGTGCGCGAGAGGACTTCTGCTCCCCGTTCCGGCTAGTCCCACAACAACGCGAAGGATAAATGACCCCTATACTGCTGCTGGTGCTGCCGCCCGGTTAGATGTCCAGCAGTTCTCCGCCAGCATCTTCCAGGTGCCAAGCTGTGAAACCGATCGCGGAATTGAATTGTGGGTCTGCATTTGCAGAGAACGGACTGGCAAACCTGTTCTACGCTTTCGACAAACACACTTGTTTTTTGACGGACAAGCAGACTAGCAAAAGCCTCAAATTTGCACATTAGATACACGCTCAACACACACACACACACACACACACACGCATGCATGTAATCTTAGCGGTGGGGAGGAAAGAGAAGGGTGGGCTATGTCGTGCGCTATGCCACGAGTACGATCGAACGCGCTCACGCCGACCGGCCACCCCGTCCAGATGATTGCCATTTTGTGAAGGTCATGAACTTGAACGGCAGCGGGGTTGACGGTTGAGTGATTTGCTTTGTCTCGTTTTGGTTTTCGCTTTTTTTGTTTTTTTTTGGCGAGCAATTTTGCAGCTTGCAGTATGCAATTACGGCATTTTCGGTGCATCGGTAACGGCGGTAACGTGGCAGTTTTCGGGGAGAGAGGTACTAGAAAGGTATTTTCGGATGTATTTTGTATGATTACCATAATAGTATCTTTTGGGGCAACTGTCAAATAAATGTAATTACTTAAATTACACAATATTATTGTATTATTATGAGATACAATAATGTAGAAACTGATGGAATCACTTCCCGGTAGTAATTATAATTTAGAGCGTATTCTGACAGATGGCGCCACCAGTCGATATCCCATTAGCTTGTACAGGTGTCCCCCGAGATACGACTGTATTTGGGACCGAAATAATGTCCCGAAGCAAGGCGTAAGTCGAAAAAGCCGTATTTAGAATATCTATGAATATAAAGTTTATAACCGAAGTAGCAGATTTGGAATCTATGCGCCGTGTATTTTCTTTAAAATAATGTTTGATAATGTAATGTAATAATTATATTTTAAAAGCCGTACACAATATAGATATTCAAGTTAGAGTAGTTGTGGAATCTTTGGAAATGTGTGTATAACGGTTATCAGCCCAGAAATTCAAAAAAAAGTACATCAATTTCTTGTCAATGACAACTGTTAACTGTCCAAATCAAAATCGTCGTATCTGCGAATCGTCGTAACTCGCGGGGGCCGTAACTCGGGTGATGTCTGTATATAGAGTTTGACATTTGGCAGCAGAAATTATGTCAATAAACCATACGAAAACACGCTGCAAACTAGCTTCAGGTGTCGAACTGAAAAAAATGACAACAAATTCTCTTTCGCTCAAGTGTTAGCTCGTGTGTTGATTGTTTAGTAGTTGTGGTCGAATTGTACAGTACATTAATTTTGTTCCTAAAAGCTAGCAACGGTTTAAACCGATGTCTTAAAATGCAGTCAAAATATTATAACGCGTTTCAATCTCATATCCCAAAAACAAATTGATGTTGAAATCCAATGTGTTGTTGTCATTTTGTTTTCTGTTTTTGTGGTCCTGTTTCCCAAATTGCTATGTAAAACCGCCTGAATTGTGAAACACGAACTACACTAGCAAAGCTTTGAGTTCCAGTTCTGAGAGCTTAAATCATTAAAGTCCATCTTCTCCACGGTGCACTAAATCGCACTAAGAACCTAGGCTCTAGACCCTCCCGTTAACCATGTGCCGATTTGGCGAGACCATCCTGCAGAGTTCGATTGGTGTGCCTTCGCTTAACGAAACTGATTCGTGGGCAAGCAAACGGTACGATCTCGGAACAAAACCCTCTCCAGAACCCATTCCCATTCCCGCACGGCAGTGTGCGGACTGACCAGTGAAAGGTGACATCCCGGGAGACGCAGAAATCCCCCTTGATGCAGGAAATACTTAACGGTAACGTGGCTGCCCTCTGTATCGCGATGGTGCGATGGTGATAACGGGTGTAATTTATAATTCCATTTGTTGGTGGTGACGGTGGTGGCTGTGCTGCTGCAGCAAGTCCATTGGACTGCAATCCCGAGTGCACTCACGTACCGTTTCGTCACTCTGGGGTGCTGCTCCGTGCGATCGCATGTCCAGCGACGGAAGTGCAGCGTTGGGCTGCTTTGCGTAGGCTTTCGGGTGGGCGTGTGTCTGTGCGTGCCGATAATGGTGAGTCATGCGGGTGTGTGCACGTCAACCCGGATAAGATGGTGAGCTTGCGGGGTGCTCTAGCTCACCCCGGGAAACGCCTGAATTCGCGTTGCAGTGATATATTCCAAGCCTTCCAAGGGAGCAAGTCTCTTCTGCAACGAGCGCGGGACATCATTGAGCATCGTAAATAGTATCGACACGAGCTCAGTGTACAAGCGGAGATTCTTATCTATTTTAAGGGCCTGCTATTTCATCAAAAGTTACATTGGTGCTTTTTTTTCTATGGTACAACAACAACTGCATTTGATCACTCTTTCCATGCATTATTCACGTCTCTTCACGTCTCAGTGAAGAATGACATTTCAACCTTCACCACAAGCCTCGTAGACGCTGGGAGGGGGGGGGGGGGTTGTTGGCTATCGGTCATATCTGACCTTTTTTTCGGCAGCACCTAGATAAGATAAGACGTGGCGTAGCTTCATGCAGCTAGTAATCGGTAAGGTTCGCAGATTCTGTCCCCATGTCATTGCAAGGTGTGCAAATTTGTTATTGTTGTGGTCATTTTTTCAAAACCGTTGCAGACATTACGCCTGCTGGCTGGGCGATGTTGGAGGTTTGCGTTCTTGCTCGTTGCGTACATAAATAAATGCATTGTGTAAACAACCGCCAACCGTGTCGAGTTGAGGTCTTAAAAATGTTCGTGTATATGTACCTTATTCTTGGTTAGACATAAATATGGAGTCAATTACTGGGATCAATGGATTGGGTTCGGAGTTTGTCTTGTTTGCTTATACGTTTGCAATGAACTGCTGGTCAGTTTTAAGCAAAAATACGCTTATGATAATGAGTCATATAATGTAAATTTGATTAGATATATTAAAAAAGCTCTTTGAAATTGCATGGAATTGTATTTCTGAAGGATATCTCTTGGACTTTTTGAACTGTTTTATGATCTTCAAAATCGTGTACCGGATTCTCAAATCTTCTTCGTGTATCAAAGGCCCAGAGGAGTGAGAGTTCATTAATATTGCTATTCAACTACATATAAAACCAGTCTCATCGGCTGTTGCGTTGCCAGAAGTTTTATGGTTGATATCGAAGTTCTTTATCCACCAAAACCTCGTACCACAAAAATGCACTTTCTATTGCACAACTTAACCGAAACCGCTCGAACCGAACGGCACTTCCGCGCCCGGAAAGGCCACACCGGGACATTATTCGCCGAAAGTGCACCTCTCCCCCTCCCCCTCCCTAAGCGACAAACTAAGTGATGAGGAGTGGTGGTTACAACTACAAAAAAAAATGTACATTAATTTCCCATTATGATAAAAACTTCATCAAAAATCATCCAGCGTGCGCTCAAAATGCGTCGTTAATGCGTTACTCCATCCGTGACCATTCGGGTAACGTGTTTCCTTTTTGTTTTGTTATTGCAGTTTTTTTTTGTGCGCGCAAAAACCCATACCGTCCCCTTTCCCGCTCTCACGCGCGGGGGGGTTTTGTGCCAGTGGTGCAAACTTTATTACTTTTTATTTGACTCACGCTTACCAGCCAGCATACCATTCGGTGCAGTTTTTATACACGTTCGTTGTTCGTTATTTTCGGGTGTACATTTTTATTGCACCCTGTGGCAATGCTGGACTTCCCAATTTGGACTACCCTTGATTGTGTGTAGGTTCGCGTTTTTCTTCTCGTTTTCGAAACTACATTTCTGCACAGTTTCTGTGGTAACTTTATTAGCTATTTGCGATTTGCATTGGCAAGCGGGTGGCGGAGTGGATCGAAGCGGGTGGAGCGTTTGTGATGGGGCTTAAAACTGCACGTTCGCGGAGTGGTGGTACGGGGACAGCCTGATTTGCTGCAATCCATGGTTGCGTTGCGGGAAGGAGCAGTAATTGAAGGCTTTGTAAGGCTCTTAACACGACAAGTAATGATCAATATTTTGTAGCAAGTAAATTGTGCCGTTCTCGCATTGATTTGTATCGTTCGTTGTTTTGGATGTGTTTACTTACCGTTGCGTGAACAAACATTGTTTTTTTTTTATCTCGTTTATTTAATCATTTAAAACATCATTTTTATATTTTTAGTTTTTATCCATTTTTAAATGTATCAGTTTAAGTTTCAATTTTTGTAATTTATTTTTCATTATTGATGTCATAAATCGAACGAAACAAGACATAACATAACAGAACAGAAATTATGCTCTCCACTATTGGCAGCAATCTCAATCACTAATTCCAAATGACCCCGACAAAAAGGGCACTCCACCATTGCAGTGCATATACTTCGCTCTCCGATGCATCGGACCACAATGGCATTGCGCTCCTTAGCGAAACATGCAAACCGTCGTCTGCTGCATCATCGTCTCCTGTGCACACTTGAATGCCGAAAAAACTTCACGTCAATCAACGATTTTTGCAAATTTAGTCCCAAAAATTTAAAAACCTCTGCCCCTCTTTAGCACTACTTGAAGGAGTGCGCATCGGTGTGAGTATAGTGAGTGCTGTGGTGTGTTAGTGTGATGGATACGAAATGCTTTTAAGCTGCATTTTTTTTTGTTCCACACAAAAAATGCTTACAACTCACTCACTCACACACACTGTGGTGTGTTAGTGTGATGGATACGAAATGCTTTTAAGCTGCATTTTTTTTTGTCCACACAAAAAATGCTTACAACTCACTCACTCACACACACACACACATGAGTGTGTGATGCACTCGATACCGTGGAGTGTATCGTTTGAAATTTCATCAGTTTCGGTGATTGAATTGTCCATCGGCGTAGAATTATGTGAGTGGGGGAAGAGTTTATTGTGTTTTGTTCCTTTTCCTTCCCCTGTGAGGCCTCAGCAAGGTACACTCGGCAGAATGCAACCCATTGCTTTATCAATGCTTCTTTTTCCGGGCTTCCGTATGTGATCAAATTTTCTGATACGGAAATTTCCAATTTTCAACCAATAGCGTGCGTGTGGAAGTAGATCCAGCCAAATGCTTTGCCAATATGTAGGTAGAAATATTTTTGGTGGCTTTTACCTTTCAGTACCGCTGGCGGGCCTTTTTTTCACTGTTTCAAAAGAATGAAAAATAAACGCGTTACACTGACATTAGTTTTTTTTTTATTTGAGGAGCATCAGTTCTCGTCGGGGTCGCAGGATGTGAATTTTCTGTAAATTCATAATTAATTAAATTTCGATGCAGTAACGGAATCCATTTCAGTTGCGCGCTCACATTTCACTTTGATGCATAATGGGCTGAGGAAAGCGTAAGGGCGTTTTATTGGCACTGCGGTTTATCAGCATCATCAGACACTTTCGGTTGATTACTGTGCCTGTGGGTTCGCTAATGAAATATTTTTCATATTTTTATCAAAATTATTTGTTTGATATATATATATATATATATATGTTTGTATGTAATATCTGTGCCATTTTTGCTAGTATTGGTATGCCGTTGTTCGTAAAAAAATATCTTCTATTTCTTCTTCTACTACTACTTCTTCTTTGCTGCTTGAAAGTTAGTACTGCTCAAGTTTTTGAAATTACATTGTTCCTTTGCTTTTCCTACGTTAAAACGAATTAACAACGCAAATAAGGAACAATCACAGTTCAAAATTCAACATCAACACGAAATTGCAAAGCTTAAAACTTATATATTTTTTTAAATTGCTTGATGCTAATGCTGAAGCCAATATACCCATAAAACATAATGTTAAATTAATTCTCAAAACTAAATTGTGACAGCATCCAACAAAATACATAAACAGACACAGTCGAATCGATACATAATCAGTTTTTTTTCACCCCTTCGCAATATTTTGCGAATATCACTGCTCACTCACATCTTGTTTGTGCGTGCCTGTACGCGATGTAGCGACCGATGCACAAAGTCCCGCTTGCGAATGCATCCGCGATCATCTCGCGATGGGTACAATTTTCGCAACATCGCAGTTGCGAGGAGAAATATTGATTTTTCTGTCGGATGCACTTTATGTTCGCGTGTGAGTTGGGGAGAACGGCGTGAGGGGAGAGGGGAGAGGGCAGTTGAGAGGGGGATGGAGGCGAACAAAACAGCCGTCCCTTGCCGATGGCCGGCCACCGGGAAACTTGTACAAAATATTTGGAACGAATTTCTCTCGTTTTCGTGCAGATTTTTGCGCGGGGTTTGTTTGTTTGCGTTTTTTTTTGCATTTCGTGTGTGAACGGCTTCAGTTCATTTTCGGTCGAGTGTGTGTACCTGTACCTGTCACTGCTTCCGACATCACCAATAATGTATGTTAACGGATGGACAAAGGAAGGATTTCGTGTTTGCGTGGTGGGAGGGATGCGTTATCGAGAAATGCACATAATGCGTCAGTGCTGCAGATCCTGCCAACCTGAACAGCCCTCGCAGTGGGAGGGGGGGGGGGGAGAGTGAGTTCCGAAGGCTTCACATCGGAAGCTAGATAAGTGAAGCAAACGTCACACATGCACACAAAAATCGAAAAAAAGAAAAACGACTTTAATCAGTGTCCATCAACTCGCAACGCACACATGGCTCAACCCGGCTCACCCTTATTATTGCATTTGCCCACGATTATGCGTTATGCGTTCACGTGCACCGAAACGCTGCCCTGTGTCGCACAGACACTTATGTACTTTGTGCCATACATATGCACCATGCAGGGTGCAGTTTGAAAATTCGTAAAGTGAGAGAGCGCGAGATGCTACCGCTGGATGCAATAATGCACATCAGTAGCCTGCACTGTTTGGTCCTTGCTTTCACCATACATACATACACACACACACACTGAACAAACAAGGCGGTGTCTCGCAGGAACAGGCTACGTATGATTGCGTGCGATAATGATGTGCATTGTGCATTTTAATGTTTAATTGAAAAACTCTTTGCACCACACAGCAGCACTGTCTGCTAGAGGGGCTGGGAAGAACATCGTTCTTGGGGAGGGGGGGGGGGGGGGGGGGGGGGGCGAGGGTTGTGCAGTTGGAGCGGAATGTTATTCTTCCCGTAGATAAGACTGGGGGAATGGGAGCAAAGGTTTTTCTTCCCCTTCCCACTCCTTCCGTGGGGGGGGGGGGGGGGG
>KI919695.1:12008-26818 GCA_000473525.2 Anopheles melas | reverse complement strand
GAGGGGGTCTACTGGTCCATTGTGTCCGGGTGATAAGCAGAAATTAAAGAATTTGCGTCCTTTTTATCCCACAAATAATTTGCTTTCTCTCTTTCTCTGCTCGATTAATACGGAAGCAAAATGGTGAAGAACTTGAGGTGGGCATTTTGAGGGGTTCGGGGAAAAATCACCAGCTTAATGGAAACTGTGGTCCTTGTTTCGGTTCGACGCTTCACCTCTCTCACACCGTGGCGTGGCTTCGTTCCGTATGTAAATTAGTGTTGGAAAATAAATAAAAAAAAATCCACCCAACAAAAAGGCGCTGAAAGCGGAAACAGACAAACCCGTGTAAACACACATACATAAAGGCAGCCGAAATGTACTCCATAACCGGCACTGACTGCACATAAAATGAAGTAGCTACTTTTTTACTCCTTCGCTACACTTATTATATGTTTGGGTGGGATTTTATAATGAACCCAACTCAATTATTATTCGGTAGCTGTTTTCTCCCCCATCCAGCCTTTTTTTTTGTTCTGTGTGTAAGCTGAAGCACACAGCATAAAGAGCCAATTTTGCATTTATGTTTTCCGATGTGCACTATCTGTTTGTGCACACCGAATTCGATCGATGCATTGGTTTTTTGTTTTGTTTTTTGTACCTTTATCTTTTATGTGTTAATATTCGATCGATTGTTGCTTTTTGGTTGGGATCTTTTAGCCAAAAATGCATTTCGTACGTATAATGAATATTGTATTCCCTTTATGCGAGGCAAATGAGAACATAATTAGTCTGATAATGGAACGTGATGAATTCTTTTATACCTTTATTCTTACAATAAATTCCTTCATTTATAAATAAAATTCAATATGTAAAGTGTGTTGCTGTTTACAAAACCAGCACTGTTTACCACCAGCCTGGCATCTTTTACTGCTTTCTTTGTTCGTGATTTGATGCAAAGTACAAAAATCAAAATAATAAATCTGTAAACCAGGCTGGCACGAACAAAGGGAACAAGCAAGCGGACGATATACTTCGTCATGTGAAGGAAATCATTTGCAAGAAGGACAGAATGCTTTGGGTCGTATGAACAAAAATACGAACTACCGACAAAAACAACTACGCAGCATGTCGGCTGTTGCAATAGGAAATGTGTGCTGTGCTGCAACTGTCCTGCATCTGCAGTTCACATGGTTTTATACGCGTGGATGTGGATGTGCGACAACCAGCCGCTCCCGGTGTAGATCATTCACGTTCGCATTTATCTTTGTTTGGTCATCCACATCCCATTTCCTTTACGACGCATGAGACAGTGAGAAATGCACGGGTTTTTTTTCCCCGTTTTTCCGACGACGCGCAACAAAGAAACTGAAAGTGCAACCTTTCGTCGCAAGGGTGAAAGGCAAGTCGCGTCTTCGATAATGTTGTCTTTTGGTTTTTGTTGTTTTGCTTCTACGGTTTCAATTCTCAATTTGAGGCCGTTCGTAAATGTAAAATGTGCTCTTGAATGAACTACGGCAGCAGAGCAATGGGAGGGAGCAAAAGTAAAAGAATACATTAATTTAAACCTACTGCCAGGCGTTGTTCCACGACCTAGCAGTGTAGTATCAGGTGTTTTAGTATAATTTTGTATTCAAACTTTTTGGTTGTTCCGATCAGTATGTGAAATGAGTCTGCATAAAACGCCAAAAAGAATTACCGTTACTATTTGGTTACTCTCAATTCAAAAATAGCTTAAAAAATGTAAACGAAGAACAGTATTTAAATATGTGACAATGATGAATTGTTTTAAACTTTTGGGCAAAGTTACGTGTCTAAACTCGGGATCCACACCTAGAACAGAACCTACACCGTTTTGTATCATCTTCTTCTATCTGTTCTCTTTCCTTTTCTTCTTCTTTGCATAGACCATTGTAGGCATATCTGACTTCTATTTAACTTACTATATTAATAAGTGCTATGCATAAGTGATGGGTAAAGTTGGCAATAATCCAGATTCGACTCCGATCCGACTCCAAAAATTCGGCTGGTACCCAGCATTATCTGAAGCCGTTAGGAATGGTCTGAAGTCCTCTAGAAACCGTAGTTATATGGAGTCGAAGTCATCTTGAGTCCTCCGAAGTCATCCGGAATCGTCCAGAGTTATCCGGAATCGTCCAGAGTCATCCGGAATCGTATGGAGGTGTATGGAGTCGCCTGAAGTCGCACGGAGTCGGCGGAAGTCGTCCGGAATCGGCCAGAGTCGTCTGAAGTCGTCCGGAAGCGCTTGCAGTTTGAAGTCATGCGGAATCTTCAGTCACCCCAAATTGGAGTCGTCACCCGGAGTTGGAGTCGTTCAGCGTAATCCAGAGTCGTCCGGAGTCCAGAGACAACTTCGGAGGATCTCGACTGCGGACAATTCTGGACGACTTCAAACAACTTCGGCCTACTCCGGACGACTTCGGGGTACTGCGGACGACTCTAGGCGACTCTGGACAGCTCCGGACGACTTCGAGCAGAACTAGGGGTTCCGATTTTGCTGGAGTCGGAGAATAGGACTAACAGTAGTCGGCGTTGGATCACAGTCGTGAGTGCGCTCCAGAGAGCACGCACTACTAATATGCATGTAAATTCAGGAAGTATGGGAATTTAATGGGATGGGAATTGAACACTGTTCGATCTTGTCAGATGCCAGTGCGTATACCCAGTGAACCACCGGCCTCCCATATATTCATCATTGATGGAGGCTTCTTATTTGAATGTTTAATGAGAGAAACAAAAACCTATTTGTTTTAAAAGTTCCTAATAACGCTTGAACGTTTGAAATACAAAAAAAAAACCCAAAATGGTAATGCTGGTAGTATTTTTTCACTTCTATTTGTACATAAAGAAGCGAAACACAATTTCGAACCCTTGGCAAACGCCTACAGTGCCCGGAAAAACCATCCAATTTTCTCATTTGATTATTTCCAATATGTACAATTCACCGTGATCGGACTTTTTTTTTATATATTCTGCACCGTTTGAGCCGTTCCTTGCTCGCACTGTTCTGCTGGGTCGGGCCGCCGGTACAACCTTTTGACCTACGCCTTCGCCCGGCTTCGCAAACCAATAGTAAATGCAATCATGCAAGCGAAGCAAAAACACTCCGATCGAACGAGTTGGAGGCACTGGCGAGTTGCCTGTGTGTGCCCTTTTTTCCATTTAATACAAAACCGAAACAGAACTCTCAATCGATATTTTTCACTCCATACCCGTTTAGTGCTCGGGATGAGAAGGTGGTTTAAAAATTTAACACCCCTCGTTCGAGTTTTTCCCCGTGTGGCACACACACACACACCAACACCAACACATCCACCAGTGGCAGTAGTTAGTGGTCGAATCTGTCCAGCGCGAATAGGGCCCAGCATATATGTGCCGCACGTAGCGAGTACGCAGGAAGGTGAAACAAAATTTAACAACAAAAAAAGTGCGAGTAGAGGATAACGCAGCATCAGGTTTGGGGTGGAATGAGCGGGGAGTCCTATTTTTTTCATTTACGATCCGATTTTTCGTTGCGCACTAAGGTCCCGCGGTCCCGGTCAGCAATTCGATGGACGAATCGCGGTGGTTTAGGTGGTTGTGCCGGGATGGTGTGTTGGAGAACGGGCACGGCACATACATACGCGAACGCATTTCGCGAATTTATCCCCTTCATGTTTGGTCGCTAGTGCCCGCACCTCCCACCCCCAACACCAATGCTGTTGTGTTCGATTCTGTGGCGCTTTTCCTCTGTTTTATAATGAAAAATCCGTTTTCTGTTCGCTTTTCTCTCTCTCTCCCTTTCTCTTTGCGCGTAGACTATGATAAGCCCGAAAAAAAAATTGCAGGCGAAAGGACACCACAGTACGGTGGTCAGCGACGCAATTGTGGTGGGTCGCGTTTGATGATGGACATCATTATAATTTAAAACGAAATTTTAAATAAAGTGCCCCGTGCGTGATGGCCGGCACGCTCACACTGCTGCCTGCATCGTCCTGCACTATGTACTTTCCTGCTCTTTTCCTCAACCTCTTTGCTTCGATCCAATTAAGCATACTAATGAGACCTGCCACTGGGCGCGAGTGCGAGCAGGGGAATCGCGGTTTGTTTGGCACATCCCATGCATGCAATTCTATGGCGGGACATTTTTGGAACCGCGCGGGAGAAGAAGAATGAGTTTTGCAGGGGAAAATCATCCTCATCAGCGCTTAAATCAGTTACTCGGGAGCTTGTGTGTGTGTGTGTGTGTGTGTTGTGTGTGAGAAGGACGCTGACCGGTGGGTGGTGAGACGATATCGTTGGATATACAGGACAATCACTCCCCCCAGTCCCCATTCATTGGAAAGGATTAACTATACAGGCACAAAATGAATAAGCGAGAAAGAAGGAAAGAGAGATCACTGAGAGAGACACAGAGACACGTGTGCAAGTGAGTGAGAGAAAAAGTGTGTACTGTTTGACAGCAAGCGAAAGGATTTCACATAATAATGTCCCAACGATGTCCTCCTGCACCTGGCCGGGACTCTGGGAGCGGCAGGACACAATTTTCCTACTGCGCGGGGAAATAAGCGCGAAAGCGCGCGTAAATATATACACACACGTGCACAGGGTATTTTGATGCTCGGGATGAAGGGGACAGAACGTGCTGTTTGATGCGTACAGCAAGAGGCGTATTGAATAATGCTCAAAAATAGCTGAAATAAAAAGAGCTGGTCCAACCAAGCACACACACACACACACACACACACACACACACACACACACACACACACACACACAAGAACTGAAAGCGGTTTCTGGGTGGTCGAGCATTTTATATTGAGCTTATTTTTAATTATTCAGTTTCGAGTTCGAATTTAGTATTGAGAATATGTATTTTTAATCTGTTTCGAGTATTTTGTGTGATATGCTCCATAACTAATCTTACTTGTTGTTACGCATTTTGTTAGACTAATTTCAATCATTCCTTCTAATTATTATTGTTTAATAAATAATTTGGTTTTTACTATTTTAATTTGTTTAAAAATAAATGAACATATTATACTGTTTTGGTGAATTTCGTGCCTCTACTAGCGATCTGTTTCCTTAATTACTTTAATTTGTTTGTAAGAAAACTCGAAAGTTTAGTAACTTTTATTTACATTGATTTTGTCTTTCTAGATTTCGGTTCATTTTTCTCTTCTCCAACCATCATTTGCTTGAAGCACACTTGTTAATGAATTTGTTGGTTTTCTTCAACAGTTTTACTTACTTTATTTGCGTTTCATTCCCTTCTGAACCAACAAAAAACTTGCAACTATGAACTTTGCTCTTGTTTTTTCGTAGTATGATTTGTGTGGTTTGAGTTTGTTTTGTTGTCCACTTTGGATTTATTCATTTTTTATGAAGGTGAAGTATTTTATTGTTTTTTTTTTTCTTACATTATTTTTTTTAATTTTGTCTTCTTTTTCATTAACTTCTTCTATAAATGTGCTACTTCTAAGCTGTTTTACATTATTGTAGTTACATTTTTTGTAGGAAAGACCTTATGTTTATTGTTTTTGTTTGTTTGTTACTATTCAACATGCACCAACTGTATTTTAAGTATTTTCCAATTGGGTTATTCTCATTTAAATAAATTTATCAGTTTTGTGTTAGTGGTGTTAATGGAAAAGTTGATATTTTTATTAAATATTTCATATTCATATTTATATTTTAATTTATCATACATTTACATATTTATTGGGAACGCTTGAGGTTTGAGAATGATAGTGCACGTGACTCTGGTTGTTACCATAAAACGGACAAATAATGTTCAGGTCAAAAAGAAGTTTTTAAATCATGTAGAAAAATACTTGTTGCGTTCATAAGTACTTTGGAAATGTTACACGATTCTCAATATGTTAAAATAATGATAAAATTTGGATTTGAAATCTATATTTATTTATATATTTTACTCGAATACAAATTAATAAGTAAAATCAAAATGTACAATAGGTTATTCACGAGCGTTGAAAGTACAGTAGGTGACCGCTAACTGGGAGGATAGATCTGTGAGAAAAATGCACATTTGCTATGAATTTCTCTTCGTGAGATTCCGGATGTTTCATGTTTTGACATTTCTGTGTTTTTTTGACCGAGAATCATTCCTGGTAGCGAATTTCCAGTTTAAAAAAACTCCATTAAAACACATCCAATTAGCGGTCATCTACTGTACACAACTCTATCTACAGTGTATCAGAATTTTGATCTCTGATACTAAATCTAAATTTATGAACAAGTGATGCTTTCCATCTCCCTTCTCAAATGAAGTGTGGAGCGTCTAACGGACCTCACCTCACACGCCTGTAAAGCACAAGGTCACGCGCTTGCCGGTTTGTAAGTTTTCAGTGCGGCTGAATTTAGGATGGAAGGAAAAAAACAGGGCAACCGACCATCCCAGAATAGGCTAAAGCCTGGGCTGGGTTTAGGCCACCCTGCCCACTGCTTCCGAGCCTAAACTTTACAGCAGCGCGAGTTTACCACCATCACAAGTTAGTTGATTTTATGACACGAATTTAGTTCGCAAATTTTATGAACTCTCCCTCGCTCTCTCACTGAAGGAGCGGTGAATGAGAAGAAGAGGAAGAAAAAAAAATGTACCCATTTTACTGTCTCCACTGCTCACGTGCACCCCGGGATGTGTGAGAAAAAATTGGAAATTGGACCAGCACTAAGACCCGATCCCAGGCCACTAAACTGCAATGATAATGTACGAAACCTTTCTTGCCTTTTTTATTTATTTTTTTGTTTAGTTTCTTCAAAGCCAGGCCACTTTTTCGGCCAAGTAGCAGCCGAGGACTGTTTGTCTAACAGGTTTGTGTCCCGCTACCCCACCGGGAATGGGTGGTAACACGCTTGTCCTTGAGATAGAGCACACATCCCCTTACCGGCGAGGCCGTTCGCCGTTCGCTAACGAGAAGAATTTCTTGCAACAATTTTTATTAAGCAAATTGTTAAAGAAACTCATCCACGCAAAACGGGACCAGAAGCCCAGATCGGCTCACGGGAGTTGGAATTATATTTGTATTTTCGCCACAAAAGTAGGAACGAGGTAACAAAAAAAAAACAAGAAGAAGTCACAAAAAAATCAGCCACAGAAAAAAGCGCCCTACCACACCCAACCATTGCTAGGGCTAATAAAATAAAGGCAGCAAAGAAGAAAAAAACAAGTGGGGAAAGAAGGTGAACATGGGAGCAACCCCCACTCTCCCACACACGAACGTTTTACCAACGTGAGTGCGTGTGTGAGAAAGGGAGAATCTGCAAACCCTCCCCGGCTCCATCGGGGAAAAAGGGCCTTTTACAGAGTTTTCCGAGTGCGTAGGTTGTGGAAACCAGTTGGCCCGGCTCGGCCCTCCCCCCCCCCCCCGGCCTCCCGGCGAAAAAGGAGGACGAGACAGAGTTCAGAGGGGGTGGGGGGGGGTTGTTTGTGGATGGGGATGAAGGATGTTGGAGCAATAAAATGCACCTAGCTAGCGTCGTCGTGGTCGTGGTGTGTGCGACCGGCCCTCCAATGTCTGGTTTGTGGTTGTGTGAGCGACGGCGGATGGATTTAACCGAAAATATAAAAAAGGGGGTGGAAAAAAAATGAGAGAGACTGAGAGTGAAAAACGAAAAAAATGTCACACACACACACACACACACACACCGAGAGCAAAAAGAGAGCCTGATCAAATCCAGCGTTGAAACATATGAAAAGTTTTATATAGGTTGGGCAACCAAAAAAAAAAAAAAACCTCCGCCCAACTACACCTCCTCTTTTGTCTCCCCTCTCCAAGGCAAGCAAATTTTTCGACCGATTCAAATAAGAGCTGCTTTACCGTCTATTAGTCTGGACAGACGATTAAATGAAAACTGTCAGCCAGTACAGAGGCCTACCCGGTCTCGTCACACGCATAATGCTCCACCTCGGCGCATTCGGGCCCTTTCCGCATATACTCAACATAATGGAGCGATATGCTGGTGTGGGTGCTGCTGCTGCTGCCGCTCGCTGGCCGTTCTTTGTGCTTCGACGCATTTGAATGTGCGGAAACATTAATGCCGAAAAAATTGCACACCATATTTTTATCTCTTTTCGGCCTGGACTGGGAAAAATACTCGACACACGCACACAGACACACATGCTAACGGTGGAAATTTTTTTACGGAAAAGTCGCGGCCCACGGTCGGTCGGCTTTCGGATGCGCGGCCGGTCATCGATTTATGTACTAGCTGGATTTTGGACCCTTTTTTTTTGCTGGCTCTTTAGCTGGCCTCTCCTTCTCCACCCGCATGATAATGGAAAATGCAGGAAAAATTGTGAAATATAATATTGTGGAGGCAGTTTTTTTTTTCTTTTTTGGGAATTTTCCATTGCGTGTGGAGCGTGTGGCTCTTTTTCTCTTTCTCTCATGTTTGAAACCAAAAAAACAACAGAGAAGTTGGTGTGAGTGAATTCTTTTTTTCCATCGTACACTTACACTTATACGCAGAAAGAGGATATTTTTTGTTGATTTTTTTTAAATAATATATTTTAATCATTGACTGTAGTGGAGAGAAAAACTGAACGTGCGTGTGTGTGTGTGTGTGTCGGCGATGTTTTTCTTTGCAAATCCAGCTAGAAAAGCATCTTCATTATCTATTGGAGTTTTGAAAACTTGCCCAAAAATAAAAATAAAAGACAGCTACCATATTTGGAAAAATGTTTCGAGCTCACCAGGGTCGATCACCACCACCACCACCACCATTCCCGTGCGGCAATGTCCATTTGGATTCATCACATTATACATTTTTTCTCTCACTCTCCCTTTTCCGTTCCATGCTTCAATGTAGATGTGTTTGGAGGAAAATTTTTTCGCGCTCACAGCTCCATGCTCTCTGGCATGTTTTTTTTTGTTCTTCTCTCACTCTCATCCCCTCCCCGATTTCACACACAGACGCGGACACACGCTGACATTGAATTTTTTTCGGAAAAAAAAACTCATTTTGGTGTGTGGTGAAAATTGGTTCGAGAAGCTCCTTCGTGGGGATAATCATAAAAACTTGCGGAGTCGACAAAATTGAGAACTGTCAAAAATTGTGAATGTTTAAAATTACTTCAAAATTATTTGACGTTTGGTTCGTGCTTTGGCCACGAGTTGACCACGAATAAAAGAAGGTCAATGCTTCGGGTGAACCACTTCCATGTGAAGCTGCCAGGCCAGTTGCGAGGGTTTCTTTTCTCCTCCCAAGGTAGATTTTTCCATAAAAAAAAAGAAAACTCCGAGAGTGGAACGGGAAATTTGCTAAAATTCGAAAAGAAAAATTTCCAGAGAGTCAGACCTTGAGCGGAGAGAGAGAGAGAGAAAGCGACTGGATGCACCTTTGTTGAAGGACTTTTTTTTGTTTCTCTCTATACAGCATAGCTGTTTTCCACCGCGCGGTACCACGGCAACGGTTCGCGAACACGCCAAAAACAACATTGCAGTTTTATTTTACCATTTTTTCGTGGCTGAAGAGAAGCGGAGGGAAGGAGCTGTTTCCTCCATTTCTGTCTGTCTGTGTGTTGGTGCCTAGGCTAGGGGAAAAATCGCGTCGATTTGGTAGAATAAAAAAGAATGCGCGCTCCGTTTCGTTTTTTTCCCAATACATGCAACATAAAAATTTGTGAGAAAAAAAATCATACCACTCTCCCTCTCTCTCTCTGTCTCTGTCACTCTTGTGGGTACAGTTTTATCGCCCCGTTTGGTGGCTGTCATCCTCAACACATTCCCGCGTGTCCCAGACCTTCGGACGGGCGGACAAGCAACGGAACGTTGCGCATGGCAAGGACTAAAAAATGCAACCTGCTCCCGGTCCCTTCCTTTACCGCCTCACGCGGGCTATTGGCGAAAAAAACGTTGGCATTTTTTGGGGAGAGCTTTGGGCCCAAAAAAACAAAACTCCAACTATGTGATCTATCAATGAGTTACCGAAGCAAACGGTTCACTCACGGTATCGATGAGAGTGTGTTGCGTCCGATACATAATATGCTTTTATGGAGGAAAAAAACCAAGCGTACGCTTCCAGGTTTTATGTAAAAGCAGCTGCTGCAAAAGCAAAATCTGATCAAAGTAATTTTAACCTTTAACTCTATATGTTCCCCTCCTCCCCTCCCCTTTTTATCCCTGTATGCGCATGTATGTGTGTGTTTGCTACTAGTTAATGTGTTTAATGTTTTCCTCACTATTTTCGTTTCGTTGCAGATGACGATAAATAAATGCTACCGATAATAACGTGAAACGGTAAGTCTGGCTGTACGGCGCGAAGCCCCCAATTCCCCCCACCGACACGCAATTGAAATGTTTTACAACACCATGGTTTATTTATAATTTTTACCTACGCTTATTATCTATTGAGTTTTAACCGCGTTTGATGCACCCCTTTGCATCAAACGCCATTAACACCACCGACTGGTATGATTCAAGATTCTGTGTGTGAGCACGACACGAAAGCAATTTTAATGATCATGTTGATTTAATTGCTTTGATTTGGTAAAATAATGAAGCATTCGATAGGTTGGAATGTTATTATTGATTGATGCAAAAACCTCAATCTCAACTTGTTAAATCAATGTTATTAACGTGCAGATTCTGAGCTGATCCCACAGTGCTGCTGTTTAGTTTGTTGTTTATCGCTCTTTAGCTCATTTGATCGGGACGGTCTCGTGGTACAGTCGTCAACTCGTACGACTCGGTAACATACCCGTCATGCGTTCAAACCCTGAATGGGACCGTGCCTCCATACTACGTGTAGGACATGCTTATCATGCTTATTGGTAACCAGTAAGACACTGAAAGTTAATCCAATTAGATTAAAGTAAAGTGGGTACAAACAGACCTTTTACCGTCAACGGTTGTTGTACCAAAGGAGAAGAAGAATAAGAAGAAGAAGAAGATAATTTGATCTAGACATATTATGAGTGAAAGATATAATTATAATAATAATTGTGATTAATCAGTGATCAGGGTGCGGGTGTCATCCACATAAAGTCCATTTTTGTTCAGTAATGACGGTCCAAAAAAAAATTGCTCATTGCAGGGTTTCCAACCATGTTTTGGTTAGATCCTGTAATTTTTTGGGTTTTTCTTATGCTTTATTCATTATTCCTTATATGTTTGGCTCATTCCCAGAATTGATTAGTATCGCCCGATTGGACATCAATACAATTGAACCAAAATCCACTGAGTTGCGCTCAGAGCTTTTTATTTTTAATTTTGGTGACGTCACAATAGAGTTATATATAGGGTATAATTAATATTATTAAATGTAACTTGTCTCAACCAAATCAGCTGGACACATATGGGTAAAAAAAGAAAAATAAAACAATAAGTATCAGTAAATAAATAAATGAGCAAATTTATAAATCTAAGGGAACGAATCAAAAACAATGGGCTGCAATAAAACAACTTCTGAAATCAACAAAAAAACCCTGGGAAATCTTGTAAGGACTATAGTATGTCGGTACTTTGCAAAAGCTACTTATGCTATTCCTAAAAACGTGTACCGATGTAAACTATTAGATATACGCACAAACGACTGCGAATTTAAATGTTCTTACCCAAACTGCACATGCAAACGACCCAAAAGGAACATGTGCCTTCAGAGCAACTCATGCACATGCACATTGCTGCTCATACATACATACATAATTGCTCTGCCAACTTCAAACACGCCGATTAGCACGTGTGTGACCCGATATCAAAACAACAAACTCTCTCCCTACTAGCACACATTAACTTTCCTTCGTTTGCCGGTTTTTGCCTTGGAATCGAACGTCTGCAGCTTGTTTTCTTTCAGCCACAAAAAACCCCCTCTACTACTCGCGCCCAGCTCGGTGTGTTTCCCCTGCAAAATTTTACCATTTTTCCTCTCTGAGTGCTCGCCATATTTCCATGTTTGAAATGTACGCTCGTTCGCTCGCAATCTCACCGGCAATGTTTATCTTGGGCGTCTCAATAATTTTCTTACAAAAACGCACACACACACACACACTTTCTAGCTCGGTGCTCACGGGGCTCAACGTTTTTGGGTTCCCCCATCCCCAGGGTTTCTCTCGCACACGCTCATGTAGGCGACTGCTCTCGCTCGAGTTTTCCGAGCCGATTCCAACGGAGGAAGTGGAACTCTTGTTCCTTTTCTTCCCCGCACATCATTTTCTTACTAATACAGTCTCTCTCTTTCTCTCTCTTTCCTTCGTCCGGCCACTCGTTTGGCTTCTGCTCTCGCACAGGCGCGTGTGTATCGCTTGAAAGTCGATGAAAAACACTGATCTTGGACAACGTGTTTTGCTAAACTTCGTGCGGAACTAAAAGCTGTCCTCGTGTTTTCCTCGTGTACGTGTGTGTGTGTGTGTGTGTCTGTGTGTTTGTTTTGTACGATGAGTCCAATTTTCCATATCGACTCCTGTTTTGTGTTGCCCTTGCCGCTCCGCTCGGGCTCTCGCTGCTAACGATTTATGGCAAAGTTTTCTCCCCGTTCGCGTTGCTCATCACAGCGCTACACAAGCTGATTTCTTCCCGCCCTTTGCTTCCTAGCGGAAGCGGGGTGGGGCATGAAAGGCATGAAGTCTATACTAATTCTCCACCGGGCGCCTTCCTCCGTGCCCATGAATCAAACGGCGTGCCGTACACACCACGTGCTATTTCGCGGCGAGACACTGCGCGCCGGGGTGGGGGTTTTGGGGGCCCGCTCGAACAACAGCTGACGGCGCGACGTCTTTCACCTTCGTCGGGGTGTTTTTCCGAGTTCGCTGCGTGTAGCGAACCAAAACGGGAGGACGAGAGCACGACGATTGTTGGCGTGTTGTGCTTTTGCGCCTCGAAGGGTAAGATGTGGGACGCTACCGCACGCTGGGAAGCGGAAGAGAATGGTTTTGCCCATCCACTATCCACTGCTGCCCGGCTGTGTTTGTGCGCTAGCCCCCCCCCTCAACGATGCACTCTCGGTCTTTTTTCCCGAAAACAAACGATGCACTTTCTTGCTGCGCCTCTGTCACCTCTGTTTTATGCTGACCATGGCGGGAAAGCTGAAGCTTGTTTATAGTTTGTTTTTTGTTTTGTTTTTTTTTTTTGCCGTTGGAGCTTGCCGTGTGCACTTTGTGCATCATGGAGCTGGGGAGGGACACTCTTTTTGTACGATTTGTTGTTTACACGCTGCATGTGCACAGTGGAAAATGCATTACATATTTTTACAAAAAAAGGGTGTTTCTGGGTGAGCGTGTATTAGTTAGGTTGAAAGGGATTGTTTTCTTTATCAGTAGAAGTTTGTACGTGAGCATTGTCGTATCTATTTCGGCGTCTTTTCTCTTTGAACAAAGCAGTATTTTTGTTTAATTTAATACCACCATTTTCCTTTCGATTGTTGTAAAGCAAAGCAGCATTACATACAAACGAAGTTTTATATTTTCAATCAGTTGTTTGTGCATCATAAGGACACTAAAATGTGGAACATAAATTATATGAAATTAACAAAGCGAATTTTTCACAATTGTAACTAAACTGTACGCTTCCTTTTGAATTGATCATTCAATGGTTTAGATACCTTTCATAGTTATAAGTTTAAGAAAAAAATGCCTTTAAAGTGAAGAAAGACCTGTTTCCTTCAGAATCTGATCGTTTAGTAAAGACTGTAAAACAATACATCAATACATCGATTGACCGCATAGAAAGAGTGCAGAGATCATTTACTCGCTATATTGTCAGCAAAATGCCCGGCTACACGTCAGATACCCTACAGGACTATGAGCAAAGATGCCATCTGTTGGGTCTGGACTTATTGGAGAAACGCCGTCACATTTCCCAAATTATGTTTGTTGCTTCGCTCATATCTATTGCTGTGGGTTCACAAATCATTCTTCCATCCCTGCATTTCTATGTTCCAATTCGTTCCTTACGCCCTCGTGATCCTCTATTGGTTCCAAATCGACGCACTTCTGTTGGTTTAAATGACCCTTTATTACGTGCTGTGAGATTGTTTAATTCCTGCGCACATCCTTACCATCCTTCCGATCCATCCTCCAAGCGTATATTCAATAAGTTTAGTTAATAGGTATGTTGTTAAGAATTCAATTCAGACACCAGTTATGTAAATAAGTAAATAAATAAATAAAAATAAAATTTTAACATACAAAAATGATTTCGGCATCAAACGAAATGTATTATATTGACATTTAATTGGGAAAAAAATAATAATAATGAAATGTTAATGTACAGATGAAAGCAACGACTTATCCTTCGATGCTTTTCATTGCATTCCGCACAACCGATTTATCATCTTAGCTAACTTTTTATCTCCAGTAGGATGTAATTTGCAAAAGGCCTTTTAGTAGTGTTCTCTGTTGTTTTTCAATTTTCGTTGAATAATTGCCAATTATTTTATATTTGGCCAAAGTTCAGAACGGTTGAAATGCGGTATTTAATTGTACCACTTTAACACGTATAAAACGACAGGTTGTTCTTTACAGAGCCATTTGGTCGTAGTAAGTGTAAGTTATATATTATGGAATTATTTTTTTATTTATATATTTTTGTACTTTTGTTTATTTACTCATTTACTTATTTATTTCTCAACGTGACATTCTACTATGACTGTATTTCTTTTTTATACAGGAATTATACTTTACGAATGTTTGATATTTGTTGGAGACATTGAATCATGCTTTGCCAATTGGTTTCGAATTTTCGCTTCCGGGACCATGTTAGACTTTTCTAGTGACTGTGCAACATTTTTATCAACACTATAATTCTATCATTGGGGTCCTTTCCGTTTTAAGTTGGTAGGTTGAATTTTCAGCCTGTCAGCTGTTTGCATTG
>KI919694.1:0-29024 GCA_000473525.2 Anopheles melas | reverse complement strand
CACACACACACACACACACACACACACACACACACACACACACACACACACACACAAAATTCTTAGGAATGGTTTGGTTTCGTGCTTAAAACCTTTCTGTGCAGCACCTTTTCCCCGGTACGATTTGCATCGGGTGGTTTTCTTCATTGCGGTGCATTTTTTGCCTTTCCTCCTTTGCTGCGCTCCATTACTTTTGTTGTTGCACGTTTCTGCAAACTGCAATATCCTTTTATTTCGTCCTTTTCCTTTTTTCTTTATTTTTTTTCAAACGAACTGCTTGAAGGACTGCCTTAGCAACACGAGCGCACACGCTAAGTGTGCAGTAATCTAGCCAATGCAATTGCATTTAAATGGTGAGATGTTTTCATGCCGGCTGTTTTTTGGGCTGTACCGTTTTAGTATTTTTTTCTTCTTTTTTGTTCGAAACACATTAAGATAAGGATAGAATACTTGGTGTGCTTTTACATGAGCGGTCAAAAGGAGGATCAGTTTTGGAATGCGGAGGGTTTACGTTAAATTTATCCTCCTTTCCTTTTGTTATTTTGCTATTTTTGTGTGCTGCTAGCCGTGGAATAGGGATATAATCTCCGCTTGCTGCGGGGATTTCCATGCTATTAGCATATGCTGCTTCATTTAATTTTAGGTTTTGGTGCCAAGGGACAGATGGTAATTTGTACAGTAAGACAAAAATAAAATGGGGCCTCGATTTTTTTGAACAATTTACTTATCAAGAGCATGCAATATCTTTAAATAATAATTACACTTCATTCGATATGTGCTTTTGTAAGCTTCGTGTGTGTATGAAATCATTACCGCATTATTATTAATTCTTACCACGCATGAGCTACAATCACACCTTATATGAGCAATAGCGCGAGGTTACGCTTGGAGTACACCTGGAAGTCCTTGAAAATGGTTAGATCATAAAAAAGTGTATCCACATTCATGGATGCATTCGTCATACTCACTCTCCAATCGCTAAGCTTAAGGCAAACAAACGGAGCGGTGTAGCAGAAACCGCTGAGAAATCGTTGATACCTTAGCTATAACCGCTGCTACAGGCGACGTCATATGCATTTAAACCCAGCCTTATAGAGTCATCGCACAGTAATGCCGTGTAGTGAATGCAAACGAAGCTCTTTCCTCGATCTTAAACTCCACACCCTTAAGATCCAGCCTGGAGTATGGAGGGGGAAGGTGGATGGTAAATAACCAAGTTTATCAAAAGCTCCCAATGGCCATAGAGACGGTAATCTCGTTCTCAGTTGAAACAATGGAAAGTCTGGGAACAGTTTTGCCCTTTAGGTGGAATCGACCGATAGAGGAAACATGCACAGCAACATGCACAATCAAGCATCGCACCGATTTGTAATTTGTCGAAGTCGAAGTGTTTTGTGTGATGTAGGAAAATTATTGTAGATATTGTGTTTTGAGGTGTAGCAGAATGATTTGTATCAGTTCCAATGATTTATCTTGTTTAGTCATAAAGGTGACCCAAGAACCAAGACATAACACAGATCCTATCAATACATTTCCTTGCGAATGTTCTTGAATCTCCAGGTTTAGCCATTTACGTTTTCGCATAGAAAAGAAATCTCCTCTCCATCCTCCACAAACCACCACTACTATCCAACAACTTCAAACTTGGCTGTTGCTAGTGAAGAGGAGTCTCAGCCTCATTATACAAACCATCGGCATCGGCCTGTGCGTTGAATACACAAGGTAACTACGAATCGCTGTCGATACCATCTCATCATCGCAACGCAACAGAAGAGACACACCGTACGGCAAATCGCGACTCAATCACAAACGGGGAGTTAGTCATCGCCTGATCTTCCTGAAGTTCGCCCCCATCCCCGTCGGTGCGTGGGACGTCGTTGGGATGTTTCAAGTGAGCTTTTAGCATACTATATATATAGAAGACGTCGGATCGGGCAAACGACTGGCGCACATAACAGTACAATCAAACTCGAGAAATCGAAAGGAGTCCTACGCCGAAGAGTCGTTTGGTGTTTGGACGATGAAATACGAATTGGGAGTTGGGAAACTTCTGGGAAATAGGAGAGTGGCGAACGAGCGAGCGAGGTACACGGGTGAAATAACACACAAAAGCATAAGTTAAGGATCCATTGTTTGAGTTGACTCTGTTAGTCCACTGCTATCAGAGTCCATTGTACTGCGCCATAGCCGATTGGTTGTTTCTAGGAGCAGCAGCAGCAGCAGACGATGGAACAGGGAGCAGCAACGTTCGTATGGATGCAATTTATGCTTCTTTGGCGGATTAATAATGAGACCCGGAGTGTGTTTCGTGACCCGAGCACGTCGTCGTGCCTCTTCCCTTTTCCCCTCCCAGCGTGGAATCACGACGTGGCCGTGTTCGGAAGAGGATGGATGTGTTCATCGGGGCACGAAACTGGGTCGACTTTCGGTGGTGGCGCTAATCCTTGCGATTGCGGCAAGATTTATCACCGTACGCGACAGAATCGTCCCGAAGGTTAAAGGCCGGGCCACTTGAGGGGGGTTTGGTCGTTCCACCATACTAGCTTCTACTACTGCTGGGTCCGCTCTTTTTGCATGTGAGGCATCATAATTACACGGCATTGTGCATAATTGTTTAATGTTGGAGAAGTGAAAAGAAATTGGCAACCGAAGCTCATTTCACACGCCATTGCGCGCTTGTGGCGCGGCAGATCGGCTATATTCGATCGATAATGGCCGCCGGTTGGGGAGGGTAAATGAAACCATTTTGGGATGGGTTAAGAGCGTCATGATGGTGGTTTGACACGTGGATGATAAATTTCATATCTAGGCAAGCTTGAACAGAATTGGAAATAAGCAATAACTAACCGCTCCGTAGCATGTCCAGTTTTAAAGTAGTGTTGCAGATGCTCTTTCCAAAACTGATGAACCTTCCGATTCGAACGAGGCACCAACATAACCCATATAAAGAGTACGTAACAGACTTTGGTGCCGAAACATTCAATGCTACATTACGCCATTGTTTGGTTTTGTTTTATGAAGCAAGTAGCAATCTTTTATTTTGATTGCCCTGTAGCACCATGTCACAACGGCGAGGACATTCAGAGAGAAACATTGCATGACAAGAGCTTCTCTTGCAAAACGATGCTTTTGCAAACGACGAAAAAAGATGCTTTTTTGGGGAGCAATACCGTCATGTCTTCGAGGACATGGTACCTCAGCACGCTTACCCATCGGCCAACTTCCACTCCAGTGGGTGGAATTTCAATTTGGTTGACTGAATTTAGATTGAGAATAAATAGAACGAAGGCATGTGTCGTTCCCGGGTGTGCCGGGTGTGAGTGACACTATAATGGAGCGTTGCGTATGTCATGTTATATATTGTTTTTGTTTGTTTGTGCTTTTCTCTACTTTTTCCAAAACCACTTTCTCTCTGTTTCAAACCGTCAAGCAAGTTGGATCGGGTGAGGAAGAAAAACCTAACATCAAACATTAGACAGGGAGTGTGCAGGGTTTCATCTGGATCGTTTTTTTTTTCATTCTGCAACTGTCAACGGACTGTCGCTTTTAGTCAGATATGGGTTGCAGTTGCGAAGAGATGCGAAGGACACTATATTTCCAGATAGATACTTCAACAGTAAACCACGTTGGTACTGCAGTATGGGTTTAGCGTATTATTGACAGCGCGGAAAGATTGTACGGTGGTGATAAGACTGTAGGGTCGTCGCTGCACAACGCTTATCATATGCGGGGAAGCGTATATAATTTCCACTTCACACAGCACGCAGGCAAGGCGAAAAGAAGAAAAAAAACAACAACAAAGTGCTACACGTTCAATAATGATCGTTTTATCGTGGGCCATCTGTTTTCGCCAAGATTTATGGACGTACCAGCATCGTAAACTTATTTCACGTCCCATTCTTCAAACGGATGCCCATCAACCATCAACAAAAGCATCGCATCAAGCAACGGCTCATGCAAATTTGCAGAAAACAAAACCTTAACCGTAATGAGCAACTTAAGTTGCAGGTGGAATTCGTATCGCGGGGCAGCGAGAAGCAACCCACGAGTACCCACTTATAGCCAAGGAAACCGAGCAGCAGCGTTGTTGCACCTTAATGAGATGGATTTTGCTTTCAATATTTTTCGTCGAAATCTAGACAACCCGGGCCGGGGATGTTCGTATCGCTTCCTTATTTCTATCGCAATGATGCCCGGGCAATGAAAGAACCTTAATGGCGATGAAATTGCTTTCCACGTAGAGCTCTAGCACATTTTTGTAACAGTGTGCTAGACCGTACGCATCAATACAAAGAGCCTTCCGTCTTTGTGTGGGTAATTAAAAGCTGGTGGCGGGCTGTACAGTTGGTACCAGCATGTCTCTAATTATATCAATGTTAATAGCAAATCAATTAGCGTACTACTTAAAAGATTACCTTTTGGCGAGTTAATGGTAATGCGATCACGATTGAACGATTCGAATGAGGTTGATGAGAGAGCTTTCGATGACGCTGTGGTACATTGGAAGCAGTTTCAAATAAAAGCTTTTTTTTACAAGCTCCCTTATAAATATTATAGCATTGGGGCAAATTACAACTGAGCTACACATATTCCAAAAGGCAAGAACCAACACATGACTTTTGTATTTTGTAGTGAGAAAACGGGTTTCATGAGAAAGTTGAAGGTCGGATATTCGGCGACATTAAAATCTAACAAATATACATCTAAGCCTTTTCCCATCAAAATTACCAACAGCTCAAGATGCCCTGTGTGAATTTGCCATATGCATGTGTAATAGTTATGAAGCCATATTTTTGTTATTAAATATTATTGTTAAGAAGGGGGGGACTAAGCATTGAGGAACCAAACCCAAACATTGCTTTCAAGTCGCCAATCATATGGTTACGTTCAAACGTTGCTCACATGATTAGGCTGTTTGGCCCTCAAAGCTTACTGAGAGCTTCCCATCCAACCCGTTGTGCGTTCAATTCCCAGAAAACTATATGTGCTCATAGTTTTCCGCAGTTTATATTATAAGTTAACAGGCATAAACATAGTTTTCTTCCTTTATCTTTATCCTTACCTCTTGAATCGTAGTAATCATCTTCGTCCTCGTACTTTTCGCCCTTCACCTGATGGTGGCTGCTGAAGCTGCTGCTAGCAACCAGCACTACCAGCAGCGTAAGCAGAAATCCTTTCGCCGGCACCATTGTGTGTTTAGAGAGCCGTGCCCTCTCCCCCACTCACACGCGCGCACACTCACTCACGCAAAGCACTTCAGCTTCTGCTAGGAAGCGTAGACACACACAACACACACTTCGCGCGACACCGCAGACACACACAAAGAAATTGATTGATCTTTCACTGCAGCACCACTACTGTTTCTTCTAGGTGTTGTAGTATTTGCACGATGATTGCCTCTGTAAGTAATTAAATCAATAAGGGGTTGAATTACGCGTCACAATTTCGCAGAAAACTACGCTTACTCTACTTCTTCCCATAGTGTGTTGAACACACTATTCATTCTTTTCGAGCAGACGAAGGACTACTGGAATGGCCGACGCAAAACGAGACGTACTGCCGGTACTGTTAATTTATCTAGCGGTTTTTGATATATGCTTATCCTCTTTATTACAGACAAAAAAAACACCAACTCACTCACTTCTCACCCTTTCCCACCCCACAACGATGGCGTTTGGGAAAACAAATGGAGCGGGAAAGGATTTTAATCAGCAAAAGTACACACGACACACAGCACAATACAATCGCCTGCCAAACACAATGCTTCACAGAGAAACTGGTGGCAGCGTGTCTGCCGTGTGTGACTGTGTGCGTTTCGCCTGTTTTTCAATGCTTACTACAATCCCCGCAAACAAACAAAAAGACACACACACACACTCCCTCTTGGCTCAGCAGTAACGTACACAATAGGCACAGAACACACACGAAAAAAAACACACATCAAAGTAACAACATTCTGGCTGGCTGGGGCGCCTGTCGCGTATGCAATCCTTCGCTCGCTAGCGACAGGACCAAAGTACCCAGTGGCACACTGCGCACACACACACCACTACGCGGCGCACCGTGAAGCAGGACGAGCGAAGCTCTACACACGACTCGCACGCACACTAGCGCGCGAACAGCGAAACGCGCTGTACGCAATACAAACACAGCGGCACGATGAAGCAGGTGAATTTGATGGTGTAGAATCCTTGAAATTCCTCGAGTTTCTTGCGTACAAGGTATGCGTGTGTAAGTGTGAGTGAGTGAGGTTATGATACTTCTCTTCTATTGCAGTAAATATTGTTACGGGTTTTTTTTCCTCCGAAAAGTCACACTGAAGGGGTAAGAAAACTTTGCTTCACTTTCCTATTTACAATACTTGTTTGTTTTGCACCCAAATCACCAACCCCACAACGCCAGACACCCATATTACTGCTGGTAAGCGTGTGTTGGTGCATTGCTTCAATCAAACAGACACATCAATTGCACACCCCCTTTCTGAGTTAGCCTTGTTTCCTCGGAGCTCCCCTCGCTGCCTCCGCTGTATTTCGCAACTAGCCGCAGAGCCAGCAGAGTGCATTTTCTTGCCTCACACACGACTACCCGCCGCACCAGTTTGTTTCGACAGGGCAAAACAGGTTTCGCTCGCATACAGCCACAAAGGGCCACGAAAAAAAAGCTCTCGAAGAAGCAGCAGCAGCAACCTCTTGGGGCGCAACCACTGTGGATCAAAGCATGCCTTCCCCCCGTTCGGTTGGGGTTGATTCTAACGGGAACTGCTCTCGGGAAGGTGGCACACGGGATGAGGATGCTGCTTTCACTTGTTCAGCATGCAATTGAATGGCAAAAAGAAAGAAAGAAAAAACTTGCACCGCTTTCAGTTCCTTGTGAGGAAACGGTGAGCACTCTTGCGACAATGTTGGCAAGGTGTGAATTCACCTTTTACCTGGGGAAAAGGTTCAATGGTTGCTTCAATCCGAGCGGTTTTGCATCGAAACATCTCGACTGCGAAGGAAAAATGGAGTCGTCATCAAAGCCGAAAAGCCCTGTCGAGTGGGCTTTGTGTGGAAGAAACCGGAAATGGTTTCGGAATGAGCAGTGTTGCAACACACGCAAAAACATCACAACAATAGGGGCTGTGAGGATGAGCAGAGAAAAAAAGCCACCCCGAAATAACACTAACACACACACACACGCGCGCGCCCAATTTGCTGCAACCACGACGATGAGTCACGCATTAGAACAGAGAGAGGACGCACACAGACAGGATAACACGCACGATTTCGATACAATTTGTGTTTTTTTTTCTTTTCGTTTTTCTTTCTTCACATCTTTCCACGTTTTCTCCCTCAATAGTGCCTCCTTCTTTTGTTTCCTTTCCTGCACACCGTGTGGTGTGGTGTGTATGCAGTCACCCCTATTTCACGCACAACATTCACCCTTCTTCTCTACACACCCTTCTTTACACACTTGTCACACACACACACACACACACACACGCACACAGGTACACCGGGGCAGTGTGTATCTTTTTCTCGGTTTGCTGCGATAGCTCGAAAAAGGCACGATTTGTGGGGGGAGGAGGAGACGGTTTGGGGAGCTAAAATTCACACCTGCACAGCACACACACCTGGTGCAAAAGCTGTCACGCCGTGTTTTTAATTCACCCCCTTTTCACACTCATACACACACGCACACACACTACACACCAATATGCGTTTGACACCTTCGAGGTAACAGCACCAGCAGCAGCACAAAAACGCGTCAGCGCGACGAAACCCTCGTACCGATTTTGCACTGGGAAAATGCTCGACGGCAACGATCAACTGAACCGTTTTGGAACCGTGCCGAATCGTGCACACACCGTTGTGCACCACCACCACAGTACGCACGCGTGAATTTCCCCCCGCCCACTCCGCTGCTGTCTCACACACCCGTTCGAACTCCCTTCTAGAGATGACGAACCTTTTTTTTTTGCTTTTTTTGTCTATCTCTCTCTCTTCTATGAGTATTACCTTCCCGATCAATTGCTCCGGTGCGTGTACGA
Organism: Anopheles melas; assembly: GCA_000473525.2. Lineage (NCBI taxonomy): Eukaryota > Metazoa > Arthropoda > Insecta > Diptera > Culicidae > Anopheles > Anopheles melas. Next base: position 20,995 of record KI919694.1, on the reverse strand, counting down.
CAGCGACACGACGGAGCTGCGTAAAATCTTGGCAACGAATAAACCACAGCACAAGGGAAGGGAGAAAAGTGCGTTTGGACGTGTTGTCCGGATAGTCGAACCGGCACGGATAAACGAGGATATTTATCTCTTTCTCTCTCTCTCTCTTTTTTCCCACCCCTGACAAATGGGGGTTGATGCTCGCCCAGCATAAACCAGGTGAGATCAGGCAAGCATCGTGGAAGCCATGCTTGCAGTTTAATTCGTAGTGCGGGAGGTGCAGCCGTACATTTTTCATTCACTTTTGAAGCGTTTCCTTCCTGTATTCGTCAAAATTCTTGTTTTATTATAATTGTACATGTCTGTGCAATTATGTACATTATTTGAAGTAGAAAATTCAATTGCAACGGAGTATAACTCTAAACTTTCATTCTACTGCCCCCTTTCAAACAGTAAAATCGTACGGTTTGAAGCTCTCCCGAAAGTTTTTCACCATCTCGTCCTCCTCCTCCTTGGTGCAGTTACACTGCCGCCAGTCCGCCTTCTCCTCGCAGTTGAGCAAATTGTCCGCGCAGATAATTTCCCGCCCAAAGTGCAGCGGGAAGCCTTTCATCTGGCGCGTCAGCATCACCGTATCATCCGGCAGTTCCGCTACAAAGTACGGTCCCCTTTCCGGCAGATCGCTGGGCGCGGTTAGCTTCGGTACCTTCTCCAGCTGCACACTGAACTCCTCGCCCTTGTCCTCCAGTACGTGCTGTATCTTCCACGCCACGTTGTCGTCGATGCCGATGGCGTTGATCTGCAGATGGCCCGTCTTAAAGTTGCGCTCGTAAAAGAACACCTTCTGGTCCCGATCTGCGTAAAACTGGACCAACGCTTGCTTGAACCGTACCAGCTCGGCCCACTGCGGTTCCGAGAGCAACGCAGCGCACTGGATATGCGTGATGGACAGTATCAGGATGTGCGTTTCGGTGATGGGGCCTTTCGCCAGGGCGAGATAGAAATGGTCACCGACCGATATGATCAAATGCTTCTCGATGCTGCCCGCCGACAGGCAGAACCAACACGATTCCTGATCGAACGTCGGTCGGCCGCGCTTCTGATTGTTCTGCTGGTGCTGGTTGGGATCGTTGCTGCGCCGTTTGTTCCGTCGATTGTCGTCCGGCGTGCTCATGTCGTAAAAGTACTGATCGTCGCGCTTTTCCTCCGTATTCGTAGCGCCGCTTTCTGTCAGTAGGGACAGGTTTTGGTAGGGGGATGGAATTTCATCCGTCGTTTTCTGTATCAGCTCCAGCACGCGCATCTTCTCGACCGGCGTTATGCTCAGAGCGTAAATGTGCTTCTTCTTTTCCGGATTGCCAAAAGACGCCAGCCCGACAAACCGGGTTGCCAGCTCCATTTGAGTGTTTTTGTCCGGAAGGTTGCTAAAATGGAAAGCGTAATCAAAAACTTGTTCAAGCATTTTTAAAATCAACCTTCTTTCTTCTTACCGGTATGGTGGAGATTCGTAAAACTCGTCATTCATGCCGCAGAAATGGTACCTCGGTTTGACCGCATTTGCCAGCCAGGAGACCAGCTTGCAGCTTTCCTTTACCTTCTCCTGCATACCGAAAGGCCACTGTGACGTGAGCAGTATATCGATGCCCCTGAAATCTCCCATATTGGCCTTGCTCGCCAAACACGAGTCACGGACTGCCATGGCGTCGGCTTTGCTGTATGTCCACTCATTGCTGCCAGTTTCCTGTGAATTTCCGCTGAGGTAAGCGATTTTAAGCCCACCGGAAGTGGTGTAAACGCCACGCTTGCCCAGATAGCTTAGATTTGTACAGATATCACCATCCTGGGTGTCAGCATAATACTGAGCAAGCTCCTTGCGTGTCGGGCCAAGTATGTAAACCGGCGCTGAAACTGCAAAGAATAGCAATGGTAAGCAACAAATAATCGATTTGTAATGTTTACAATGTTGCCTACCTGTTTTTATATTCCTTTTGTACTCCTGCAATACCTCCACCTCAGGGTTGGTGCCGAAAAAGTCACCAACACACAGCACCAAATCGAACGGGCCGCTCTTTTTGTTTACGTTTTCAATGCGCGCGAAAAACGATTTCAGCTTTCCCCGTACGTCGCCGCAAACTAACCTACAAAGAGCATACATATAAAATCGATAGTTTCGCAGCATATTTACAAAGATATTCCACACAACTTACAGCTTTAATTTTTGCTCCATTTCGGTAAAAAAAATCCAGGAAAGCGAACCGTTTGCTTTCGCAAAACAAAACAATTCTAAAAACGGGGAAATTGACAGCGCACGCTAGGCTGAAGCGAAGATTTGCTTGACATAAAGAAGCGTGTGCAAATTTTCTTTAGACCACATTTAAAAGGAAGTTCTTTTTTTTTCAAATGACAATTCTTTTTATTTTATTTCCGTTACAGATCTGTTGTACTTTATTTAATTTAATTTACTTAAATCGAGCATAAATAAGTCAGGTATTTAATGATTGCGTATTATTCTATCATTTTTCATTATTTAATGTTCTCATTTCTTCTGTTGGTTGTTCTGTTCCTGCGGAAGACGTTAACTCATAGCTATAGGACGTTCGATAGTCAATCGCTTGCGCCCTAAATATATAATTACAAGGATACTCCAACGTCAGATGAAACTTTAAATTCGGTTTCAGCGCTGTTGTGGGCGCATCCGGCAAGTCTTGCCACTTTGTAAGCTGAAAAGCATATCCCAGCAGCTCCAGGTATCCGTTTACGCTTAGCTTCTGGCCATTGCACACAATTTCTCCATCCTTATCATTGGTGCAGTTTATTTCTATAGCCGGCTCAGTATTCATTGGAGACATTGCTTCTTCTGTGTAGCTGTCTGCTGCTTCTGTTTGTGAATCGTGTGTTTGCTCTGTGGTGGCGCTTTGATTGGTGTAATATTCGCACACAGTTTCCTCAAGCTGAGGAGAAGTCGTCACATACGAGCTTACCTCTTTTTGATACACTCCAGTGCTGTAAGAAAGCATTTCATTTTCCAATCCATCGTATGGGGCTAATGAAGCCGGATTCACGTACGGTTCACTCGCGGGATAATGGTCAGGAGAGTCAGTGATACCTTCAGTACTGTACGCATCATCATTCGATTCAGTTTCATCGTAGTCGATTATTTCTTCATTATACAGAGTCGTCGTTCGTGGAGTTTGAGTAGCTCTAACCCGATCAGGAATGTCCCAAGCATCATCGTCCCATTCCAAGAAATCGTAACCGGGATGTGACGTTGATCGTGGCTTATCTGATGACATTTGGGCAGTATCACTATCGGAAGTATATGATCCCGGTTCTGTACTCGACTCATAAGCATAGTTTTCAATCGTAGTTAGAGCCTCTCCACTATAAGCAGGTGTAGAATAAATCTGTTCTGCTGATTCTTCTGAAGCATAAGGTGATTGTGAAGTATCATTGTCATCTAATTCATCATAATTGGGAGTCACATTCATGATCACTGCGTCCTCATCTGATACTGCTTGTGCGGTGGTGGTGGCATAGCTTGCACTTGTCTCACGAACCAGCGACAAAGCATCGTCCAACGGGAGCGGTTGTGTCGTATCGTAGTACATTGGAATGCTGGAAGTGATCTTCGTGTTGATTGCACTGATCACAGTCGTCGGTTGGGGGAGCAGTGTAGTGGCATCAATGCTATGCTGCACCTTATACTGCTCTATTATTCTTTCGTGAGGAATGTACTCGCAGCACTGCAGATGTTCGGGGACACAAAGTTCCTTCTCAATGTTGTAGCTCATCTTGTAGGGACATCTGGAGGGATTTAAAATAAGCTTTAATAAGAAACTGTATTCATTCTACCCTAGCACAGCCACTTACTCGTAGCGAATCTGGTAGAAGGAACCATCAATGTTCGGAACACAGCGATAGTACAGCGTGCAATCCTTCGCCGTACGAAACTGGCCATAAATGAGACACTCGGGGAAATACTCTTTGCTGAAGTTGTGCAAGATCTCCTCCTGGCATCAAAAGATTAGAAGTTTAGGCGAATTTTATGGGATTTTAATATAAAGTACCCCTGTTTACCTGAGCTTCATAGCACTTATTTGTGGAAGAGCACTTTTGTAGATCAGGATGGAAAAACGTTCCCGGCGGGCACTGATAGACGTACTGGTGGAAGTTGTAGTTGTACTCCTGACATTTGAAGTAGAACGAACAGTTGGAAGGTATTGGGAAAAGTCCTGCAAAAAGTTCCCATTTTAATGCACTCGCCTTAAATTAAATCAAGCACAATGCTGTTCTTACCCACACCGCTACAATCCGGCACGATGATGTTACAGTTCTGTGACTCATCGTGCACCTTGATCGTGTTCGGTTGATTCAGCGTCTCCCCAATGCAGCGTTTCTCGGTATCACTGAAAACCTGCAAGTATTTAGCTTATTGGTAGCGTTCGGTAGATCCAATAGGCAACCTTTTGCAACTGATCTTACCGTATTGTCCGGGCAGAGACCAATCATTACCCCATCCGGGTGGCATACGTAGTAAAAGTCTCGCCGGCTAAAAGTGTGCAAACCACTGTCTCCGTTGGCACATTTAGTGGACTTTAATTCAGAAGAGAATGGAAGGAAATGAAATTTGAAGGATCAACATAAGCTGTAAAGTGCTGTCTCAACTCACATGATCCATAATAACAAGAAACCCTCCACCGGGAAAGTCACGACACTTTTGCTTCAGCTTATCGTAATACTCCAACTTTGAGCAGATCGTCTGTGGGAGTGAGAGATAGAGATTATATTCTAAGCCAATTTTTACATTCTATTAACATCTTTACCTCCTCACACACTCCAGTTTCGTTGGTCGGAGGCACGATCGTCGTTGCTCCAACCATTTTCGCACATCCAACTAACAGCCCGAGCAAACAAACACTTCTTACCCCGAACATTGCAGCTAATTGTATAATTGCAGCAAAAAGTGAACAATTTCAATACAACACAAAAAACGGCTCCACAAGAAGCGAACGTCCGACCGTGACTGGTTGTCGGTTGTGGTTGCACTTTTCCGAAAAGGCATAACCCACCCGCGCTCGGGGCGCATGTTGTGACTTGATCACATCACTTTTGTTTTTTGTTTGTCTCACACTTTTGGTGTTATGTTGTGCATGAAAAGGGGAGGGGGTTGGAAAATTGTCACGCTTTTCCAGCACACAGCCGGCGAAGAACGCCCTGCCTGCACGTACACACTGCGACTGCACGTTCTTTCAGTTCGTTGATCGTGATATCTTTCACCTTTTGGAGAATTGATTTTTCAGCATTCTTGATTCATTCTCTTCAAACAAAAATTGAAACCAAAGAGAAAAAAAAATGCCAACAAGTTCAAAGTTATGATTTGCTTATTTATTAAATTTTCTTCATAAAAAGCCTAGCGGTTAGAGACACGGTGCTAAAGTATGTAACTCCCTGGGGCGGGATTAATTAGCTCCCCGGGATCGGAAAGAACCCACTCCACGTTTGTGAGATGGTTTCGCTTACTCGTTCACTTAAGACTACGATAGAGAAAGTAAAAAGCGGGCGACAGTAAGTATGCGAAAAAGTACAGAAAAAAGAGTTGTATCCTTTTTCGTTTTGCTCAAAGTCAAATAAATATAGAACAGCAAAACGGTGTACAGCTCGCGATTCTCTCTGTTCCCCCTATCATACAAAACGGGCAAGTTGCCCGGCGGCTGGCGGCTGAGAGAATGTGTCCACGGTATACGGTATCCCTCCAGTACGAGTAGTAAAAGTAGTTATTATGATTATAAAAGTATATATATGTATGTATGTATTTTATATGCCTAACTTCTTATATCTTTCTGCTCGTCCTCTATCCTCTGTTAGCGCGTCTGCAATTTGAAACAACTTCCTGGTCCGATCATCGCGATCGAATCGGTACGTTACACTTCAATCACAGTACTTAACGTTATGAGCTTTAGTTTGGTTTAGCTGTGTGTATTTGTGTTTGTTTGTGTTTAATTGTATGCTAATTCTAGCGCACTCCTCCAACAACCTCGGCAGCGGAGAGTTGAAAGTGATCACTCGGCCTAATTGCTAACCTTATGCTGGCTATACCCTATCTATGAGCTTCAAGGTGGTGAGAAGGGAACGGGAGGCATTCTATTGAAGAGGATCCATCGTCCATCTCACTTGGGTGTATTGGGTATGTGGTTCAACGCGTGTAGTTCGTGTCTGTTCGATTGTCCTATCAAATAAATATGCGCATCGGTTCGGTTTTACCCCTACCAGCGTGATCAGCAGCATGATCGAAGACTCCTAACGCTCTAATGCAAATCTAATGCGCACTTAGCTCTCGTTTTGGGTGCGTTAATTAAAGAAATCGTATAACTCTATGGGGCATGTTGTCCTTTTCTTTTTCTTTCCAATTCGTTTCCGCTGTTCCATTGTTACAGCACATCTTCACGCATCGTTCAGACATTGTTGGCATCTTCCGTCTGGTCGACGGCTATGCTGCGCAGTGATCTGAAATGGGGGTTGGGAGGATCAAAGGTGTTATATTCTGCAAATACAAGATAGTGCCAAAAAGAAAGAAAGAGAGAGATAGGAAGATATCAGATGGAATTGAAAGGAAAAGAGGTTGGAAAATGAAAGATAGAGAAGGATTGAGATTATTGTGAGGATTTAAAGAATTTCCTCCGGCCAATCCATACCTTGATCGTTCAAACAGTGACGGATCGGTGTAGATCGGTTCACTCGGGTCATCAAATTCGCTTTTGGGTGCACCGGCCCGGGACAGTGGGTTCATTACCGGGATCTGACACATACGCGACAGGTTGCTGTGTAAGAAGGAAAAACATTTTCCAATGATACGATCATTCGAATAAACATGATCATCTCACGATCACCTACCCGGTAGCGAACGTTTTCTGCAGCCCACTGCCAAACAGTGACACTCCCGGCGTACGCACGTGCGGTGTACCAGCTCCTCCTCCTCGGCTTGCCGTTGAGTGCGCTCGCCCCGACGCTTCAAACTGACTTCCTCCCGCATTGTGGAGCGCAGAAGGACTGAACGAATTGACTGGGGAGCTACGGTCGAGCGTCCGATTCTTGATGTACACCTTCCAGTAGCTACGATACACAATGCCAGCCGCAAAGGTAATGCTGATCAGCAGTATGATCAGCAGTATGACCGCACTGATCAGCCCGTAATATTCGGCGTGCGTCAAACAGACCGACTCGATCGGTGCGACCATCTTGCGGGCGACCGTATCCTGTTGCATCTCTTCCCGCGACTGGAACACCTGCAGTGGACGGAAGTAGCGAGACTTTGAATTATTGCTTGAACCGTCAAACTTGTGCGTAGCGTTGTTGCCCTGCCCCGGAAATACCTCAATCATTTCGCGCACTTGCTCGGGCATTTCGGTCGGGCTGGTTGTGTCCGCTTCGGCCGTTATCGTATCACCGCTGGCGTCCCGTGTCTTGGCGCTGGTTGCATTTTCGTTCACCATCGTACCGTTCACGATAGACACTTCGTCGTCCTCGTCGTCTCCTGGGTCCGGGTTGGCGGCTACCAGCGGCTCGGCTGTACCGATCGTTTCCGTTCCATTTTCGAGCGATCGTTTCCGACGACCAAACGAAGGTTCCGAACGGCCACTTGGTCCTGGACAGTATGCCTTGATGAAGGGAAGTGTAAAGGGAACCATAATCGCTCAGTGTTCTTGATACTGTTTCTCACATACTGAATTAAATGAGTGAGTTAAATCTTAGCATTGAATTGGAGGAATGAAATGCGATAAACATGTTTTGCTGGGACGAAATTATTACTTAAATGATTGCGATTGCTTCAAGCTGACTTAACTCACACTACTGAATTGATACTCCAACCACTAGAGCTTTGGTATTAAGCACTTACCGGCTGACATCCTCCACGGCACGTACGCACGGTAGCCTCAAACACGAGGAAGTTCGATTCCGGTATCTTGAACGCGTTAAACCGTGCCTCCAATGCATCATTGTCGCGTGATCGTCCCAACTCGGGGAACACCAAACTATCAACTGGACAGCTAAGGAACAGTAGAAAAAATCACAATGTCAACTCACGCCAATCTCCAAAACGAATCAACCCACTTACCCATAATTATCGATCAGCTGTACGCTACGGCCCGAGTACGGATCGCGCGCAACCACGTTCGTGGCAAAGATGTCCGTTGCGTGACTGTAGCCGTCCTGGGACTCAAGCCGGAACGTGAGCGGATCGCCGACGGCGATCGTAGTCGTCGGTCGACCCTGGTACAGTATCATCAGCCGCACCTTGTTGCTCATCGAGTTCTCCGCCGGCAGGTACTCGATCGGGATCGGACTACCGGATCTGTCAATCGATTGAAAGCTACGCTTGAGAAGCATTGCAACGGTCGTTCTTTGTCTCGGCGCATCATGTTCGTGGGGTTGTTGGGGTGAGGATCAGTGTTGCATCACTTTTTGCGTCCTATCACATCCACAGCACGCACCACAACATGATGGGAGCAAAGGGTCTTTATGTTTCGGTACACAGATTCGGTGTTAGTAGCTAGTCTAGTTGCTAGTTACTTTGAGGTTCATGCAAGAAGATGACAGTAACATGCAGGAACATACGCATGCAAGAGTTTTGTAGCAGTTTCGACACCTTTAGGTTGGAAGATCTTTACTTACCCAGCGCCAATGTAGCCCGAGGTAACGACTGCTTCCCCAGGACCACGGAACATACACGTCAGGTTGAAGCGCTTGTCGCGTCCCGTCTGCACATTGTCCGAGAACTGTACCACTATGATATTAGTCATCGTGTCACCGTACTGCAAAGAAAACGAAAACGATAAAACCACATCCGCAGCAGTTCAAGCTCAAGATTAGCAACACAAGAACATCATCCTACCCGTTGCGTTCCACACTCAGGATATCCTTGAGGTCCACTAATTCTCAGCACATTCACCGTGCCACCGTTACCGCGGAAGAAGCATCGATCGTAGAACCCGTACGCGTAGATCCGCCCGACAAAGCCTTCCGGTGTGCGCAGCGTAAACTCCATACCGTCCTCGTTACAAACCTGTCCGACTGGTGTACCAAGCACGTAAACACAAAAAAAAACCATTCATTACCAAATATTTAATTCCAAAAAATCCACAATTTATTCCTGATCTATCTGTGCCCGCTGTGTGCCTTACCGTCCAAACACTCGTCGTGCGGTCCGCCTCGGCCCGGCGTCCGCTCGTAATAGTCCGCACTGTCACTCTCGAACATCTGCGTGCTCGGCACCTCCAGGTCGCGCGAGTCCCGATCGCTCAGCTCGCAGTTGCCCTCCGTTTCGTACGGTGCACTGTCGCGGTAGTTGAAGCTCCGGCACATAAAGTCTCGTGCGCCTGCACACTCCTGCTGGCAGATGCCCAGGGATGGTGCGTTGATCACGCGCCGGATGTACTGCTTGCGCATCTTGCGCTTGGAGGCGACCTGCTTGAACGTGTCCGTGTTGTCGCAGCGCGTTTCGTACGGTCGCTGTGGTCCGTAGCCACCGAAACCGTCGCCACCGCCGAGTGTGTTATCGTACCCGGTGCCTGAGGGGCCGTACGGAATTTCGAACGGATAGCCACCGCCGTCCGGTGCCATGCCGACGGCCGGTCGCCGATAGCCTCGATCACGATCGGGAAACGCTGACATTGGTGGTGGTAGAGGGGGTGGTAAGCGACCGCCCCCACTTGGGTAGTAACCACCGTACCGATCGTCCACGTATCCACGCTGCGGTTCATACCCACCCATGTAAGGATCGTAACCTGCTGAAGGAACAAAGAAGCGGATCTTAGCGAAAATCCGATGTCCTCTGCACACTTACAGTAATCGTTCTTGATGTGCTGCTAACGTGGCAAACGTGTAGAACATAGATAGTAGTGAAAACAGGCAACTTACCCGATGGACGGCCAGGTCCGGTCATGTACTTGTGGAACGGCGACACGTTCGGTGAGGTCGGATAGCGGCCCTGCGCACCGACCGGTTCGAGCGGGTAGCGTGCGTCCGGAGCGGGCGGATAGCGATTGTTGTCAATTGGGCGGGCACCGGGAGGTGCCGGATACGGGTCTGGTCCGTAGCCACGGTTTGGTGGTGCTCGCGACGGTACTACCGGATACACAGCCGAACCGTACATGTGTGGCATGTACTGGGGTGGTGGGTAGCGTGTAGCTGGCGGTGCCATTACCGGATAGCGCGAGTCCGGACGCTGAACGGGCGGTGGATAGCGCCCAGAGTCCGGTGGTGGATAGCGCCCAGATTCAGGCGGTGGATAGCGCCCCGAGTCTGGTGCTGGGCCGGGTGGGTATCGACCACCTGCGTCCGGCTGCGTTGGTGGGTAGCGTGCATCGGCCGGATAGCGCGAATCGGGCGACGGATAGCGTGAGTCAGACGGTGGATAGCGATCCATCGGATAGCGCGAATCCATCGGCATCGGTGGAGGATAGCGTGAATCGGAAGGGTAGCCTGAACCGGGCGGTGGCAGTGGTGGTGGATAGCGCATTGGACCACCCGGGTACATTGGGTCGGGGTCACGATCGCCCGGATAGCGATCGGTGGGACCGTACCGGTCACCTGGGAACCGATTGTCGTACACGGGAGGATAGCGTCCGTCGTAGTCGCCGCCACCCGATGGGTAGCGGTCCGTGCCCGGTCCGACCGGGTAGCGATCGGTCGAGCCGGGATAGCGATCGGTCGGTGGATAGCCACCGGGGAACGGTTCACCTGTGGGCGTGAGGAAGTGTGCTTAGGATTGTGTGGGTATTGCACGGCACGGTTCTTGGTGCCTTGGTTTTTGGATATTGCATGTGGTGTGAGCACAAATGTTGGGGATGTTCAGAGCAAGTACTTGCAGTTTTTAAAGTTACCGAAGTCCGACAATTTTATTTCAATAGTCAAAAAGAGTGGAATATGTGGGACTTGCAAATATTCATCTTTTAGATGGATGAGATTAAAGACTTGGGGATGTCCCCAAAGACACGAAAACTCTACTAAGAGTGTTGTTATGAAGTATGGGAGACATCATGGTATATATTATGGCATCATTTGACCAGTTTCTGAATACATTCTCTCGATAATTTATCTTATCCATCAAGGTAAATCAGGATATTTACTTTGAGGAATTAAACATGTAAAAAGTATGACAGAATGATCAAAATGCTCATTTCTGATAACAACTAATCTTAGAAATGCTTCAGCTTAGAGAGACCTCACTGTATATATATTATTAAATTTATTAAATACCACATACCGATTATTGACAAGGTGCAACGAATCGCAAGCAATGTACATAACATGTAACCTACCTCCATACTCCGGTCTCGATCCCATAGGGTACCGATCACCCTGCGGATAACGCCCGGGTGGGATCCTATCATCTGGCACACGATCCCTATCACGATCTACGGTGGAAACAACCAAAGGATTTTAGTGGGAAATGGAACCCAAACACTTCAAGCGCTTCTTTTAACCTACCTCCTCCGTACGGTGGTCGCCAATCGGTTGGATCTGGTCGCCCATTGGTCGTATCAGTGTCTCCTCCGACTAGGTGCGCTTGGAAAAAATGGCAACGAGAATCGGAATATCGCAGATAAAGCGGGTATTTGTTGCGGTGGGTTCGAATCGGGGTTGGTCATTGTGGAACAGTGGGTGTGTGAGTAGCAAAGCGGCGGAATGGGTCGTGAACGGGATAAAAAGGATGGAAGGAATCAGGTGGAATCAATCAGAATGTTAAAAGAAATAGTCGATCAAGGGTGGCATCTCACCCTCACCCACCCAGGAGAAAGCCTGACGTTCGAGATACTCACGCATCAAATTCTCATAGTAATCGTAATCGGCATCGTAGATGATGCGCATACCGTCCCGCTGGTTGTAGCGGCTGAGACGACAGGTGCGGAACCGATCGCTGTACACGGCCGACCGGCACTGGAAGCTCGTCTGCCGCAGGCACTCGTCAAGACACTCGCTCAGCGACCTGCCAGTGATTTCCGAGTGAAACTCCCCACCCAGGCGCGAGTTGCGATATCGCTGGAAGGCGGTATCGGGCCGGCGGCCACTCGCAAACAGATGGGACGTGACGGAGTTGTCCGGATATTCGGCACCACGCTCTGGGTCGGTTGGGACGTACATAGGAGATCGCAACAAAATATTGGAGTTTTGTTACTAAAATGTTTCGCTTGAACGCTACGGCGCTTTGTCTTGGATGGCACTTTTAGGCCCCCATTGGATTCCCCCGTAAGGTTTTTGTTTGTGTGTGGTTCTTTATGGGCAAAGCCTAAGGACACCTGAAGATCTCGATCGAATGAGTGGCCTCCGTTAAGTCATTAGGACCTAGGTCATTTTGGGAAGGAAATCGCTGACAGGGCAAATTGACGCGAATGCTTTGGCGGGCCCGGTTTTTTTTCTATTGGTTGAGGTTCGTCGTCTCAGCAGCAAAACCAGGGCGGAGGTGTTAAAAAGTGGGACAAGAATACGAACAATGACCTCAAACTGTGACTTTTGGGGAGTGTGGGAAGAAGGAAGCATTGGACGCACCCCTTGAGGGATGCCCCAATCTACAGTGACGTGGGAATGATGGATCAGATGGACTTGAGGTAGGTAAGCGTGCTTTTGAGATACTTAAGCTTATTACAGGGAGAAGGAGAGATATATAGCGTTTAAGCGTGCGTATGGACCTTCTCGTATCGTACTACTGCTAGGGGTGGATCTATTTCCACCCACAGAACGAGCTGAACCTTGACAGGGAGAATCCAATGAGCTCTAAAACACCAAACTAGAGTCCAAACCCAAGTATGGAAGGGGGTTACAATCCCCGTACTGCAGGGTCTTAGGCAAGCGAAGCGCAAAGCGAGGTTATCCATTGCTGCCAGAATCGGTAGCAATCGAGGTGTGTTGGTACTTACGATTATCCAGACACACCAGATCGTAGAAATGATGCGTTGGGCTTGAGCTGATGCTCAGGTCGTCCTTTTGCGACACGGAGTCCTCTTCCGACAAGATGCACTGCTTCGTCTGATCGTCAAACTCGATCGAGCGGCAGAAGTACTTCTCCGCACGCAGACACAGCGATTGACACTCTTCCAGCGTCATGTTGTTGAAGATCTCCACCTCGAACGGGCCGCCGAGACGTTTGTTCTCTTCCTTCACGTACACGATCAACCCATCGCAGCGCCGTTCCGCATTCAGGCAGGTGTTCTCCAGGTAGTCCGAGTTCGGATCGTCCTCCAGCAGTTCGGGATGTGTCCGGCGGGTGAACCGGCTCATGGCGCAGCTGCGTAGAGTGGAGTCATAGTTGGCCGAGCGACAAACGAATGAGAACTCGTTCAGGCACTTGTCCTCACAGTCGGAACGATTGGCAGCCGTAACCTCCTTGATGTCGGACACCGGGAGCTTCAGCTTCTTCCTTGGATGACGCTCAAACACATAGCGTCTGCTGGGACATTCGCGATCCGGACGACTAGCTGTTTGGTGTGGAAAAAGTTAAAAGAATCTTCAAAACCTGTTCTTACGAATAAATATCTTGACAATTAGCCCGTCTCTACTTACAAGTGATGCAAACTTCCGTAAAATGGACACTGTTCGGGACGAGCATCAGGTTGCCGATACCCTCGGGAGCGGCCTGTTCCCGCGTCAGATAGCACGTCGACTCCTCATACTCAACGCTGCCACTGAACGAAGCAATTCGGCTACCGGGCTGGAAATCAAAGCTGGTGCAGGCCCGGCCAAGATTGTTCGAGGCGGTACGATCGCGCAAACACAAATCCTGGCATTTCTCCAGCACTCGAAACGGTGGTGCCGAATCACGCACGACGTCATCGTCGAACCCCTGGAGCTGCTGGTTCGGTAGCCGCTCGTACAGTACGCGTCCCTGGCCGTTGTTGCAGGTCGTCTGACCCAGGACCAGGGCGAACCGAGCCAGCAGCACGAGTACGGTTACGTCCGATAGCCCCGGTAGGAGCTTTTGCCTTTTGCGCATAGCGAACACGAGCAGCGACTGCTGCTAGTTGTCACCGGTGCAACTGTACAAAATGGCCGATTTGGTATGGACCGTTTGGTGATATTCGTTGGACTATTCCGATTTCAAAAGGACTGACAGGATTTTAAAGTTGTGACGAGTAGATTTAGGCTCTTGTCAGTATTAAGTGTCGTTTGAAGGAGTAGGCCTAAACAGAAAGTGTTTTCTGCATCTTTCGTTCATGTCACCACTTCATAGCTTTCAACGAGCTGAAAGGAAGTTACATGGGTTCAAAGGACCTTAGTTAACACATGAAATAAGATATATTCTTGTTAACACATGCCATAATTATCTTAAATCGCAATTTTCCCTATATCCGACCCATAATTTTCTATTTTACTAATAATTGCATAACTTTAGGCGTATTTCTAGTCTGTTCTTAGTTACACGATTTTATTTATTTCAAATTATTCTCATTTTACCTTGCTCTTTCCTCTTCTATGTTGGATATTAGAGCTTAATTGGCTTTAAATATACCATATGTGGTGAGCCTTTCTACAAAAACTTTCCTTTTTCGCCACACACAAATCTTCTATTTCAGTGCAAATTTGTAGCTAAGCGAGAGTTCCATCAAGAACTGTACCGATCTGTATCCAAAAACACAAAAACCTTTTCATTCCACGTATAGAGAGAAATTTTCCACAGCCACCCAGCACCATCCCTGGGGCGGGTGCGTTTAGCTTAATTCGTTTGTTCCCACTCATCCTCCGCTCGTACCTAAAAAGCCACTGCGATGCGATCAAATGCGACCATTCTAAAAGTGTGCGGGAAGGCGACGCTCGGCATGTGCGGGAAGGGTCAGCATTCGGTGGCCCTTGGACACTGGTCGTTGTAATTGTTTGCGGTTGTGGATCACGCGGTGTGCGTTACGCAGAATGGTTCGGCCGGAGCGCAAAAGAGAAAAACCGGAACCAACTTCCGCTGCTGATCGGAACAGTTGATTTGTCACGGTTTATGAGTTTCAAAAAAACACGACCGAGCCTGTTGGGCACTCGGTGAAGGGCAATGGAGAGGGAAAAGCGAGGGAGCAGCCAGAACTAGGGAAAATGGGCTAGAACGAGCCGAAGTGGGCGACCCCACGTTGATTGCATTTTTGAAGCTGGAAGGGTGCTGTGGGATCGTATGGTAGCGCTGATGGAATGTAATTACTGTGGTGTGGGCTTTTCGATTCACAAAGTGAGTGTTTGGTGGGTTTGTGAGTGGAGCCATTTTCTGTGGTCAAATGAAATGGTTCGTCGTTTGGCGTGCTGGCTCGATTGTTAGAACATTACCGAGCAACTCGAGCGTGATCACTGAAAATTGAACCGTCAGTGCTCAGAATCGTGGCCGGTACCTTTGGGCAGGGCGCGTGTTATCAACACGGGGAAATTTGAGCCGAAGGACAGTGGGTACAGTAGCCACCGATGGGCCACTGATTGAGGTCAGCCACAGAGCAACAGATTCTGATTTTGATCGAACAGCTCGTGTGTAACGCGACTGGTGCAACCCTTCGCTCGTGTTAAATGACGATTGCGTAGGGAGTTGTAGAGGGAATTAAAACCACTGTTAACTGTGGCGAGGTCGCGTGCATTTGTGGTTTGGATCGAATTAGGGTTTTCCTGTTTTTTTCGATACGTGATGATTTGTGTCGATCGATCGAGGTAATTTGAAGGTGTGACAAAATTAGTCGAAAGGTGTTTTCTTTTGTGCACGCTTCAGTTTTCAACGCAAGGGCTGCACAGTTTACTGAAGAGGGGGGGAAAGTCTAAAACGTGTTAGATGTGGTTTACTATGCATGAATAATTATCCGAAGTAAGGTGAAGGGTTGTCGCAGTGGATAATGTTGAGGATTTACATCGATCGCTTATAGGCTAAGTAAATATTTAACACGCATGTAGATTGAGTTTAAAAAAAAATTAAAGAGAAAAAAACTAAAATTCAATTATAACAAATAGGAAAACATGTAAAAATGTTTAAAACAACATTAATAAAAACATCCAACAGGGCATAACAGATGAGAAAAACGTTGTAAAATAAATATCTATGAATTATGAAAATAAAGATGTAACTTAGTGTTTGTTGGAATTATTTAACAAAGCTTCACAATTCAAGAGTAAACCCCACCATTTCAGCTTTGAATAATATCACAAAAATTTATAGCAAAACACTGAGATACGTTGTAGAAATAAGTGACCAATGCATTTACCTAATTTCAAATGGCTCAAACATTTGAAAGCATTTTCAATCAGTTTGAGGTCTATCAGGTACTTATATACTAAGATACTAAGAGTGATCGTTGCTTTTTATCCACTCAGAGCGCCTAAAGGTATGCAACATTTGTTATGGATTGTTTGTCTAAACACAAAAATACTTAAATTTTGCAACTTGAATGTGTCTATACGCATGGCAAAGCATCTAAAGTGCACAAAACGATTTACTTATTTATTTATTTATTTGATTTTATACACTAATCAAATATTAAAGAAACAGATAGTAATGGGAAGATGGAAGATCACAAGTACCATCCACTCTGTATTGTTCTCTTATACTAACTCTTCATGATTTTCTTCTTCATTATCTAATCTAATGTAATCTGTTACAAGGTTCTTTTTGCTCACCTGTTAAATTCAACACACTGGCACAACAAGACACTGGAACTACTGTAGCACACAAATTGGTACACTTAAATAAAAAATTTACCGCTGTAACTGAGACGCACTGTGCTTTACAAATGATGAGATCTCACTGAAAGCTACAAGCATACTTAACTACTGCTGTTAAAGATCACCCAAAATTCAGTACAACACTTGGTTTAGAATTTTCACCGCCAACACCAAACACCACTAAGCAGTCAGTAAAATCATTCTTTAAAATCACAATCTGAAGCACGAAACTAATACGAAGCTGAACGTAGAGCTTGTTTCTTCCACTAGCAAACTTTATCACCAAAACCCAGGCAGTCTGTTTGTTAGCTGGCTGGCTCAGTCCTTTCCAGTAGCACTGTTAGCGTTATGCAAAGCGATTGTGTAATCCAATGGGCTATTTGGGCCAAAAATCTTCCCTTGCATCGATTGCAACCCACCTGCAAAACCGGCGCACCAACTTTAGCTTCGGCGCAAACAAAACCGTTCACAGCGAGATCTCGTAAAGCACTGAATATCGGGCGGCAGAATATTCTGCCTATAATGTCCCCATTTTTCCGACCACCCATGAAAGGCAAATTAGCTGGCTGACCCTTTAAAGGGGGGAGGGGAGTGATAAAGCAAGCCAGCTGGAAAGGGATGGATGATGCACGATGGTTGAGTGTATGACAAATCCAATAAAAAATCCAGGTACAACAGTAAAGAAGAAACCCACACTGACTAACTATTTTGTGCGACACAGAGCTGACGTGACGCATTGGTTGTTGATTTTTTATTTTTAGTTTTGTTCCGATCGTTCACAGTGGACAGTTTTACATATAGACTAACGAAAGAGAAGATGGAGGAAAAAGATGGAATGCATTATCAAGTGTGTGTGTGTGTGTGTGTGATGGGTTGGTGGTGTTGGTGCGAGGTAAGTCCGATCTGCGCGTATGATCAATTGTGATCTATCGCGTCAGGTTGAACGCTTCGCTGACCCGGACGGCCACCCCATCCACCCGCACACTCATCGGGAGACAGTGGTTGGAGAGGTGATGAAATGGAAATGCGATTTTCATACACCAAGCGGGTGGATTGAAACGAAAAAGAACTACATTGGCGGGGCGGTTTGGGGACAGAAAAAAAGCGGAAGTTCTTTTGTTGCACGCATCCGGAAAGCGGCGCTGTGTGCGAGTGTGTGAAGCTGCGAGGGGAGCTACATCGATGGGTGAGGGTGACGAATTGGAAACTGTTTGGCTTCAAGCAAGAGTTCACCGACGCGTTCGAGCCACTGGGGGAGAAGGGAGCAAGTGGTCATGTTGAGAGAAAAGTTTTTAGCCCCGAACAAAGCCCGAATCGGGTTTAAACGCGTCCATCGTCCATGGCCAGCGGTGAAAAAAAAACGCGATTTGCGATGAGGGGTTTTGGGCGTTTATGGGCGTTTCGGAGCTTTTTTTTGGGGAGGAGAGCAATATGACAAATTTGAAGCGATGTGGAAAAGGCCACTCGGCGGGGAGGACACATTTCGCATTTCAAATGATGTCATAATTGATGAAAATGTTGCAAAACTTTTTATTTAACTAAGCATGATTTCTTCCATTTGGTGTGCTATTGGCATGAAACAAAGCAGAATCGTTTTTTTTTAATTAATTGCCATGTTAAACACAATAAAGGGAAATGTATCCATAAACAGGCGAAATTTTAATCCAAGTCATAAAAAATAAAATTAAAAATACTTTTTAAACTCATTGCTCGCCAAGAAGTTCTTTAAAACAGTTAAACAGCCGTTAAGTAAAGTTGTTGTCTAAACTCCATTTTAGTATCATCAAACACTATTCCAATTAGTAATACTATCAATATTTTTTAATCTCTTTCACAAGAACATTTGTTCTTAATTCAATTATGAATGCAAACAATCATTCCGCTTATGCAACTGCCACTATCACGAGCCACCGATCTTTCTATGTCATGGTAATGTAAAGCCGGGGACGCCCAAGAACAAATCTATACAAAAAGTCAAATCATCATTACGCGATGAGTTATCGCCAAGGTTGCATGCAGCATTCCAACCTTCAGAGATTATCAGCACACAATCCAATTCAGTTTGGATGTAAAAATGAAAGAAAAAGAAGCAGAGCAGCGGGTAAATCCTGTCAGAAGCGACCTGCAATTGCAATAGAATCAAATAAACGCTATTCCTCTCTCCACCGGTTCTGGTGCAATGGACATCAATTCTAGAAAATCTTAGTAGCAGCGAACAAAACAAACCTGCTTACGCATTGCAATTTTGTATTTTCTTACATTCTACGAGGCAGGAGAAGACATCGTTGTTTGCAACAGACGCGAGGCACACAAGACAACCTGCACGAGCAAGGACAGGTGAAGCATTTAATTAGCATTTTCCCGGAGATATCCACCGGGATATCAATCGAACTATCCTGCGCGCGCATTTGCTGGAGGAGCAGATTTCTATTTTCTCCATTTCTAGGTTTTATCTGTCTGTTTCTTGCCCAACCCCCGCGGGGGGAATGCTTAGTTCATATCGGGGTGGCTATAAATCTCGGATCGAACGCTGTGTTTGAAGTTGAATGTACGATTGTAATCATTTGTGGAGCGGTTCCGCAAGCGCATTGCGCAACGAAGGCGACTTTCGCGTACCATTCTCGATAAGATGTGATGTTCGGTGTGTTGGAGCAAAGGGGTGTCATCGGGGCATCGTAGATCATGACAACTTGATAACTTACTCCCGTGATTCTTGCTGGCCTGTTTTGGAGAAGGCGTCCAGGAATGAAGATTTTTCTCTGTATAAAGCAAGAAAATCTCTACCGATGAAAACGTTCGGTGTTGGAGAGGCGATGTTTCTATTTCAAATCGAAATAATTATTATACAGTAGAAAAAAAGCTGCAGAAGTCCTTCAGCAAAAAGTGTGCCCGGGTCTTTTCAAACCCGAGTGAACCTCGGTGTGAAATGTGGAGCAAGATCACAGTAGTTAAATTTAATCATTTCCAAACAGCATACAAACGACGCATTGAAATTCCAACCGACGCTGACGGTCAAATCGAATGCACCGGGCGGATGTTTGGTAGACCGTTCCGCCCGCCCATCAGTAGCGAGCTTGGCGCCCTGCGGTCACCGTGGCTCAACCGCAGCATTGAATGGCTTTAAACCGAGCACTAACAGTGGCGCGGTTTCACACATTGATCACTATCAATCAACATCGACGGGACGACGGGACGACGGGTTCTGGGTGGGACACCTTCACGCCTGGGTCACACTTTTCCATTGGTGTTAATTCGGTACGTTACCAGTGCCCTGCACCAGTCCGGCAGTCTGTTTCGGGGCAGTCAGGTGCGAAGGTCATCCATGGGTAATGTATCCGAAAATAATAAAACTAACCCAGCAGCACGTACCATACGCACGGGCACTAAATGGCTAGAACGTGGTGGATGCTGCACTGATGCGACCACAATGGCATTGTGATACAGGGCTTTGGGGAGTGATTTGCATTTTAAACCTTCTAGCTCAACATATTCCAACCCTGAACTCCCTGAAATGATTTATTTGTCGGTACCCGGGAAAACAAAGCCACCGTTTTTGGTACGATCGAGCCCCGGGATTGTCATGCGTTGGATTAGTCGATGGTCAACAAACTTTTATCGAAGATCTCAATAAATTTAAACTCGACAGTAATTCCTGGTATTTTATTTTGGCAGATGTGTGTTCCTGTTGTTATGGCCGATTCGCGTACAATTGTGACCAGATGGAGGTTTGATTAGTTTCACATTAGTGGTTATTTTGGCGACAGGTTCAGGGACCTTTAAACAACGTGTTGCTCGTAGTTGGAAGGTCATTTGGAGGTGTTTCCAGAAAGATTGCATACATGTTCAGTTGATGGCATCAATTAAGCTGGCTTTAGAAAGGACGATGACTAAGAGGATTCTTTTGATTTAATATGGCTTTGTTAAATAAAAAGAAATATTCAAACGGTATTCATGAGCTTAAATCTCCATCATCATGTGTTGATCATGAACTTGCCATGTCCTTTTTGACCTTTGTTTGAGTTTTTAGGAAATGCACTCAGAGATTTGAATAGTCTACATGAATATAATGTTAAAGATAATTAATACGACTGTTAATTACTATACTATTTATTTATTTAGAATTTAGAACATCATAGAATATGAATTATCTGCAAATAAGTACCTAAAAATGAAAATAATAAGAAGAACCTTGTTCTTCTTCTTTGGCTCAACAACCGTTGTCGGTCAAGGCCTGCCTTTACCACTAGTGGGCTTTGGCTTTCAGTGACTGATTGATTTCCCCCCATAGCAGGATAGTCAGTCCTACATATGGCGGCACGGTCTATTTGGGGATCGAAACCATGACGGG